>CAHIKZ030004157.1:120000-162500 GCA_903632075.3 Acanthosepion pharaonis
ATCAGCACATTTTCATCCGCTTATCAATCGTTGTAGGTCTTCTAGTTATGTTAAGATCGTCTCGCTAAATAAAGCTGGGTATAAAAACATCGTAATTTTCTTTATTAATCAAATAATATATATATATATATATATATATATATATATATATATATATATATATATATATATATATATATATATATATATATATATATATATATACATACATACATAGAGGGTGCGATGGATAAATTGTCGTCTGAATTACGCAGAAATGAAAATAACACTGGCCACTCATTTTAACAGCTATATTTACCAAAATTACACAAAAATATCTTGAATTATTAACGTGTAAATTTATTAAAATAGAGTGGCCATTGGATTCAACCACGGCCTTGAGGAGACTTCGGAATCTCCTGCAACTCTTCAAGACGGTCTCTTTTTTTTAAGTTGGTGAATGCTGTTCTTTATTGTCATATTCACAATGTTCATGGCAGCTGGATTTAGAACAATCTACTCCCATGGACTAAATAAATGCTTAATTCAAAATTCAAACGAATATCACCTGAATACGGTCGGAGCGTACAACGGCCGAAACGTCGTTAATATTACAATAAGGATTCGGACAACATTCTGAACAATGTAAATAGTTTGAATAAATTATTCAGATTTCGCCATTAATTAACCTAGAGAGGTGTTGATACGCCACGAAACAAAATCAATCATCCAAACGTTGAGATTTCGTCTCCCACAATATCTGCATATAACATAACTGTTTAGGCGCCTTGAAGCGGTGTAATGGTTAGCAAGCTTCTCTCGCTAGAACAATTACTACATAGTAGTGATTTTAATCCTCCCTGGGTGCCCCATACTTTCGGCCTTGTGCCACATCTAAGCTACGTTTGTAAAATCACTATAACATAACTGTTCGTTGAGTATGAAAGAAAAGCATGTTTTCAAACACCACCTATTGAAAACATTGCTAAATGAAAAATAATAATATTATCCGATAGATAGCAATTTAAACTGTTTTTTTTTCAGATAGTAAGACAATCAGAAGAAAGAAAATGAGCTGGTGATGTGGCGACGTGAAGAGATCGAACATTTTTCCGAAAGAAATTTTAGTGAATGATACAACGTGTTCGGTAATATATAAATTTCAAAATCGTAAGAAAAATAATTGATTAAAAAAAGAAGAAAAATAATTCCATACACTATACTATGTAAATAGATACATGTTCAGGTTTACAGTTATACAGACAGCGATGTATAAGTAATAACCTGTTACACTATGACACAATATGATTCGTTAAAAAATAATTGTGAATTTGAATGCAGTACAGTGGAGTAATAGATAGGGGGTCGGATTGAGCAATCGGAGTTTAAATACGAGTCAATTCCATTCAATTATGAAAGGGAAAGGTATGAACCCTCTTCTTCTCCTCCCAGCTATGGGTAAATAGCCGGACAGACCGGGTTATATAGCCCTGGATGGCAACTAGTCTATACTAGAAAGAAATGGCAACGTACTGCTGGGAAAAAATCTGCCTCGTCAGTCATGTATCGAAAGATACATGATCGCCTAAGCATGTATCAAGCATGACACATAACTGACTGAGTAATTGAAATATGCATGCTGTGCAATACATGCACAAATATGAGAAAGATATATATATATATATATATAAGAACAATATATGAAAAAATGTATGAAAAGAGAAAAAAATTTTCTTGTGACGCAATTCATCTTTTAGTTCTTCATCGGCCAAAAATTATATGCTGGTACGAAGACACATGCGCACGAACGTGGAATGCTGGGAATTTTAAACTTTTTTTAAATATTTATCTAGCTGATCTCACTTAGATACTTTTTTTTCAAGAAAAGCTTTAGGTTTCTGAACAAATTGGACGTTATTGTTATTTTTTTAATATTCATTAGTATAAGTGATAGAAACAAAAAGAGTAATATTGTTATAGAGTAGTTTTACAGTGGAGGCTTGTATTTCACTAAGTCGGTCCTAAAAAGGTTCGACGCACAAAACGTTAGGAACTTGATATAAGAGTTAATGACGCAGCAATCTAGTTGTGGTGGTTGATACTTTAATGTCCGACATCGACTGACTCACCAACTCACTGAGCTCCCTGGCGACTGCTACTAATACTACTTATTATATGTGGGAGAGTCTATTAACAATGAAATAGGTATGTTCCGGTATAACAAATATATAGACTACAAACAAGAATACTTATTCCACTTTGTCATACATTTTCCCAAAGAAAGATATAAAAATGCCCGAAATATATAATTATGAAAGTAGATATTAATAGTTAATCGAGCTGATGTAAATGAAATTTAACTTTTTAATTTCGCGCATGCGTGTTGTTTTGTTTTCGATTTTATTGACTGCACTGTATTGTAGGATCAGTTGGACACCGTCTGTGAGGAAAAATAAGAGCACTATAAGGCAATTCACTACGCCAGACATTTGGAAATGGAATGATGTACTGCTTGGTATTCACTCTGGATACTAAAATACTAACATTTCAGAGTGTTGCGAAAATCGGAGGACAGTGCAGAGAAAGAGTTAGATGATATATCCAGTCAACACCATAGGGTTTGAAGTGATCACCAGTGATGGCGACATTATGCCTCTATTTATTTTTCCACATGGCCTCAGATTCAACATGGATGCCTACATCAAGAACCTTGAAAAGGTAGTGCTGCCTGGATCAAGAGGGTGGCTGCTGGAAGACCCTATATCTGGCAACGGGACTCTGTACCATACCACACAAGCAGGAGTACCTTAATCATGGCTATCAAGCAATTTCTGAGAGCACATCACCCCTTACATCTGGCCACTTAACTCCCAAGACTGCACCCACCGCGCTTAATGTGTGGTTCGAAAATGTGCGAGAGACCAACAGAACTGCTTGTAAAATCTAAGACGAACTGAAAGCAAGAATTATGTCAGCATTCACCAACTTAAAAAAAAAGAGACCGTCCTGAAGAGTTTCAGGAGATTCCGAAGTCTTCTCAAGGCCGTGGTTGAATCCAATGGCCACTCTCTTTTAATAAATTTACACTTTAATAATTCAAGATATTTTTGTGTAATTTTGGTAAATATAGCTGTTAAAATGAGTGGTCAGTGTTATTTTCATTTCTGCGTAATTTAGACGACAATTTATCCATCGCACACTGTATATATATATATATATATATATATATATATATATATATATATATATATATATATATATATATATATATATATATATATATATATATATATATATATATATATATATATATATATATATATATATATATATATATATATATATATATATATATATATATATATATATATATATATATATATATATATATATATATATATATATATATATATATATATATATATATATATATATATATATGTATATATATATATGTATATATATATATATATATATATATATATATATATATATATATATATATATATATATATATATATATATATATATATATATATATATATATATATATATATATATATATATATATATTATATATATATATTATTTGATTAATAAAGAAAATTACTATTTTCGAATGACATGAATGCCCTTGATGAAAAACAAAAGTAAACACTTATAGTTAAGGACACATATCACATGACATTCAGACGAGAACGATCGATAGGATAAGAAAAGAGAGGTGAGCTGTTGTGGGTTCGCCAGAGACCGAGAGGAAGGGAATAAATCGGATGTAGGATAGACGGTATCGGGAAGAAAAAAGTTAAAATGCAAAATAAAAGTGAAGAAAGTTGTCGATAAAATACTCAGGCTACTGATCCTCTAATCATTCAAACGCTCAAGGCGGACACAGGATTAAAGCTCAAAGAACTTCACAGTCATGAGCGATTATTCTTGGGATGGTGGGGCTTTCACTTGCAAACTGATCCAGCTCTCCATAAAATAATAGTTGCAGAATTTTTGTTTTTTTTTTCTGAAAGGGAGAAATAAACGTTACACTACCAGAGATCAAGGAAAATGTCGAAAATGTAAATGGAATAAAAATGTGGTAAAAAATTTTGTGCATAAGAATTGGTAAGTAAAAAGATATAATTAAGTATATACAAAAAATGAAACGAAAGAAATTCCGTATAGGAAAAAAAAGAAACAAAGAAAAAGAAAAAAGAAAAAAAAACAGAGAAAAGAGTAAGTAAAAAGAAGAAAAGAAAAAATAAAGAAAAGAAAAAATAAAGAAAAGAAAAAGAGAAAAAGAAAACAGATCAAAAAGTGAAAGAAAAAGAGAAATAAAAAGAAAGAAAGAAAAATTAAAGACAAGAAAAAGAGAAAAAGAAAAGAGATCAAAAAGTGAAAGAGAAAGAGAGAGAAAGAAAGAAAAATGAAGGAGTGGGACGCTGCGAGAGCTTCAGAATGAAAAGAAGGCGAAAGAAAATATTTGAACGAAGTGTAAAAAGTTTAAGGAATATGCAAAAAAAAAAAAACTGAAAAAAAGATGAAGCTATATATAAAGACATAAGAGAAAGAAAAAAAAGAATAATAAATATAGAAAAGAAAAAAAGAAAAAAAACAAAAAAAAGAAAAAAGAGAAAAATAAAAGAGATCAAAAAGAGAAGGATAAGAGAGAAAGAAAATAAGAAAGAAAAAGAGAAAGAAAGAAAGACAGAAAGAAAGAAAAAATGCAGGAATTGGACGCAGCGAAATTTGAATAATGAAGAGAAGGCGAAAAAAGAGAATATTTGAATGAAGTGTTAAAGGTTAAGGAATATATGAAAAAAAAAATGAATGAAATAAAAAGTATAACCTAATAACGCGTAAAGAAGAAAAGAAGGAAGAAAACTAAATCGAAAGAGTAAAGAAAGAAACAAATGAATATGAACGACTCGAAAGGAATAAGTGTTGATCAAACAATCAAGATAAAAAGGACTAAACAAATGGACAAAGAAATGAATGAAATTGTAAAAGGATAAATATAAAAAAAGTGAATAAGAAAGAATGAGGAAAAAGAATTAAAAAAACCAGTGTCCCTGAAACACTGACAGAATTTTAAAAATGCAAGAAAAATTGGACGACACCGGAAAAAAAAAATCATAAAATGAAAGACAAAACCTGACAACTAAAAGAAAATAATCGAGAAATGTGCTAAAAGAGAAGTCGAATTATTTCATGGAAACAGTCGAAAGGAACTGAAAGAGAAAATCCAGGAAGCTCTGAAAGAAAAAAGTTTAAAACAAAAATGCAAAGTGTGTATAAAGAAAAATAACAAAACCATTTATATATTTCTGCTACAAAAACCTCAGTGATAATTAAAGAAAGAATTTTTAAAAACATCAGAAAGAAAGAACCATTTTATATAAGATGAAAGAAAGAATTATCTATAAAGAAAGTTGAAAGAAAGAATTATTTAAGAAAGAAACTAGATAAAAAAAAATAACCCGACAGAAAAAGAAAAATCTTATATTATGATTTCCTCCGCCTTAGAAGACACCAAAGCCGCTGTCCAAGAATAAAATCCGCTCATATTTTTTTTTATTCTGAGATGGGAAGCCAATTTGTAATGCATCCAAAGTAGATTCGGTATCTTTGGCAAGACGAGGAAGCCAGAAAAAGCCGTTTGGCCAGAATGGACAGTTATTTGTCCTAGTTTATTACTGTCTCTTCGTCATAGAAATGTGTTTTTGCCGATTTCAAATTAAGGCAACCATAATTTTACTAAGGATATTAAAGGTACAAATTACATTCGCCATCGCTGGATTTCTTTTACCAAACTAAGGTACGCTTAATAAAAGCCAACGGACAGCTACAATGAAGCAATAGTCAGCAAGAATTTAGTGCAGAAATATTTTCAAGACTAGCGCATTATATTCTGTTATCGTTTACATTCCAGAAAGACTTTCGTGCTAGAACATGAAAGAGTTATGCATTTCTAAATGTCTATTAAATCTACATTCCTTCTTGCATATTTTGCATATTGCAATTGTTCTTTCGATAACTTACGTTGGGCAAGATATTCTATACGTCTCTTACATTATTAGTGTGTTTGAAGAATGATTTGGTAATTTCATTAATAGCTGCATGGAAAGTGATCAGTTTTTAAAAAAAGAAAACGGAATATTTATTCTTCAGTGGAAGTGTTTCACGAGAACAAAGATCTTAATAGGATGGAGCTGATGTATTCGAGACTTGAAAATGACACCATATTGGTTTCTCGACAAAGCAGTAAGTTATTTCAGATATTAAATGTATTTTTTCAATCTAAAAAAAAACGATGGAATTTTATTGTGAGTAAACGGATTTTCATACTGCTCACATATGATAAATCGCATATTTAATCCAGATTATATAAATACATTTTAGGTGCTTCTTGAAAATTATTTCAATTAATATTTGCTGCTTAATATACTTATATATATATATATATATATATATATATATATATTTTCAACGAATATTTGATGTGAATATTTGATATATATATATATATATATATATATATATATATATATATATATATATATATATATATAATTTAAATAAAAAAACAGACCAATTTAAGGTTCAATTGTTATAATTTATTTCACCAGAGAGTTTCATTTAATCTGGATAATGAGAGACGTCACTTCCAAGGATAAAAAATGAATTTAAACTTACACTTTTGAAGGACAGTATTAAGCTTATGTAAGGTGATGCAGAGAGTGGTGAGAGATAGTTTGGCAGACATCGTCGAAATATATATTTCTCGTTTATACGTTATCTTTATAGATACAAATATTTAAGTAAATGCTCTGTCTATAATAAACAGTATTAGCAACGTTTACCGGCCGGAACAGAGTAATTATTTATATATGTTCATCTATAAAAATAAGGTATAAACAAGAAATATATAAAATAATTATCGGACTTAGTCGGTTTCCTAATATATATTAGTGAAGAAATGTACAGCGTCCTACACTCTTGTTGAAGCCTATGCGATGATACCTAACCTTGATTTTGAAAAGTCAATGAAGCCTAGGTATTTAACATATATATATATATATATATATATATATATATATATATATATATATATATATATATATATATATGACAGTGTTCGGCAATTAATTGACAAAATGGAAAAAATATATCTTATTTTATTAAACATTTTAATTCTTCAACCGTTTCAATTTTTAAATTCATGCAACCGTGTTTATAGCTTTCAAGAGAACGTCTTGATTGAGCAGACACACACACATATATATTATATACAGACACAAACATATATATATATATATATATATATATGCTAGTAAATATATACATATATTATATACATACAAACACATATATGTATATGTAAAAATATGCTAATATATATATATATATATATATATATATGTGTGTGTGTATGTATGTATGTATTTATGTATGTTAGTATATATACCTATATGTATATATTGTGAGTGTAAATGGGTAGACGAAAGCCTTGTGGGCCGTCGATAGCTGTGATAGCAAGAAGTCGCAATTTATCGTGACCAATGTCTTGTGCTTGCTGGCCTTGTTCAAATTGTTGATCACGCTAGATAACACGCTCTTTCCCAGAAACTATAAGTGAGGTGTGCTCAGCATAGTTGCATTATAAACCACATGTGGGGCCTGTGTGTTTTGAATAAATACATGTGCGCCAGAGTAAGCCTCTGCCATAGGAATTGGCTAGCCGATTTACTAAATGAGTATCCTCGAATACGAGTGGCTATATATATATATATATATATATATATATATATGTGTGTGTGTGTGTGTGTGTGTGTGTGTGTGTGTGTGCTAGTTTTTATTAAAAACCCGGGAAGATTGCATTTCGAGTATATTTTTCTTTATCTTTTCTTAATAACTTTCACAAGATTCAAATTCCAAGAGCCTCTCAAATTAGAGTTTCACCATCAAGAAGGTAATGGTGAATGATATCAGGAATAAAAGATGACGTGAGGGGAAGTGAAGATTATGACGATAAGAATGAAAGATAAAGATTAAAACTTGACTGAAGAGAGCAACATTGAAATATTTTGGGAAGCCAATAAACTTATCTACCATTATCTGTCTGAGAAACTTCAGCTGCCTCCTCCTGATGTTAAGTATAAGCCAATTCCTTGTTTGTATCCTAGCTAAAACCTCATCGTTGCTCACACACTCGATCTATGATATCGATAACATCCTTCTGTAGAACCACATCTCCATCGCTCGAGTCTCTTCTTCATCTTTGAGGAAACCGCCCAAAATTGTCTCCTGTAAAGAAAGACAGATGTCATGTAACAGCTATGTATTTTTTGTTTCCAAATTAGTCCTCCTGTCTGGCAATATTCTGCCCAGCTTTTGGCCTGGTACTAAATAATATTATTAGGTGATATGGAAAAGTGATATATTTGCAATGCAGCTTCTGTAAGAATGACAGGAAAATATCCCCCAGCAACTACAAATTCCTATAAACAGTTTTGGAATTGTCAGGACTGGAAAATGAGGACCAGCTGTGATATAGCCGCCGAAGTACAGTATTTCCTGGGAAATATGCTGCTCTCTTCTTAAACGTATAACCAGACGTTCGCCACGGTTCAGCTGTCGGAAAATTATTCTTGATGATAATTATTAATACAGATTTCTTCACCCGAGCAGTGTCTCACTTTGGATTTAATTTTCCGTGTCTCACCGGGAATTTTTTTACAACTATTATTATCAATGCACAAATAAATAAAGAACGTCACCATTTTTTAATTTTTTTATTTAAATGTTTTCTTTTTTATTCTATGGAAGACTTTTCGCGTCATAATATTCACGACCTTTCCATGGAAACTGCTTTATGGAAATATATATCAAATTTCATCCATCACTTTCTTCAGATACTTAAAACTTTATAAAGCGATCTTCTCAAGCTACCCAACCGGGCTGGTCTCTAAGTTCATTGCCTCGAGCGACCTTCAATATTTAATCCCATTAACCACGTTAATGTATACTTTCTATCTATTTCTGTCTAGATTCTGATTGAGAAAACATTTTAAAATTTGTTTTACGTTTATCCAGCTTTGAAATAGTTTTTTTTCTTCCTCTATAGCTATTCCCTAATTTACATATCAGCTTCACGTTTCTAAGAGCAGAAAGAATAGTGAACAAAGTATTTATTCATGCCCATGTTTGCCAGAGGGTTCTTCGATTTGATTGGCGCGCTCAAAGTTTATGGTATCAGCGTCAGGTGTTATACTGATGCTCATCACTCAATACCCAGTTGCTTGACACGAGGCGGAGGGTTAGCGTTGACACGACGAGCGCAATTCTCAAGGATGTCGAAATTTATTTATGCTGGCGACGAACGCGTTCCGCTGGCGTCACTGGATCAATTTGACAGGTAGTCAACGAGCGTCCAGGTTATTATTTAGCGCGGTTAAGTCGAGCGATTAGTAGCAGCTTCTCTGCTAAGGCAATCAGCATTTGCAACACACTTCTGGATAATTTTCTCTCACATACAACTATGCAAATGTCAATGCAGATGCTGAAACCAATGCCCAGATTTCTACATTCCTACATTTAGAAACAGAATTAAACATATATACATGCATATATATATATATATATATATATATATATATATATATATATGTGTGTGTATAGTGAGTGAGAGAGAGGTGAACGATAGAAATGAAAGAAAGATAGAAATTAAGCAATGAGATAGACATGAAAAGTCAGATTCATATATAAACACACGGTAACAGGCTGACATAGATAGATAGATAGATAGATAGATAGATAGATAGATAGATAGATAGATAGATAGATAGATAAAACATAGATAAAGCGATAGGTTAACATAGATAAACCTAGATGTGAACATACTAGCAATATAGATAGATACAGTGAAAGTGAAAAGGGATGAAAAGAAACAGATTCAGTAAATTAAAAAAAAAGAGGTCAGAATTCTCCTTAGATCTCTTTTTTTACATTTTCAGCATCCCCTTTAAATAGATAGAAAGAAAAGGATCATTATATATATATATATATATATATATATATATATATATATATATATATATATGTATGTATATAAATAAAAAATTCGCTTGAGGATGAAATGGAACTAATGTCTTTAATTTAATCACAAAATTAAATTCGTATGTTTACCTTCCATTTTTGAAACATGGTTAGAACTGTGTAGCGAAAAATTTTAAATCAATTAATTTATTTTAAATATAATTAATATATATTATATATATATATATATATATATATATATATATATATATATATATATACATAAAAGTATTATATTAGGCAGCATATATTTTATATTATAAAAGAAATAACCATACATTGAAACAATTAGCAATATTAATGCGATTAATGGCGAAATATCTTCGCTAATAGACTTAATATAAGCATTAAACAACTAACAATCCACTGAATGATGCGATCCTGATGTATAAAATTGTTGTCAGATGGATCTAGTGTATTTTTATAGAAGCAAGTACTTTCAAAGACATTATCGTCCTCATCGTCAGGCTGTAATTTTTTTTCCTTTACAATCAAAACTTCGGTGTATGATTATTTTATAATATATATATATATATATATATATATATATATATATATATATATATATAGAGAGAGAGAGAGAGAGAGAGAGAGAGAATGGGAAACATTGACCAGAACAGAGAGAGAGAGAAAGACTATTTTCTTCAACGTTAATTTTTTTCGTCAATTTATTGCATTCAAAAACCGACGTGAATGATTACCAGACTCATTTTGAATTTCAATACTAAAGTAATAAAATCGACTACTTTGTCGTTACCAAGTTCTGTCTGTGTACCAGTTTAAGCTTCATATCTTTAAATACGTTTTCTATTCTATTCGAACGTTATTACATAAATATAATCTTTCCTTACTATGTTTTCTTTTAATCTTAATTTCGCTACTTAATTTATTTCTCATTTTATATGAACCACTGCCGTTGAATAAGTAGTTTATATCAGAAATGAACAAAGAAATCACCCTCCAAGATATAAATTCTCTGTCTATATATCTGTGATGAGGTATTATGATTACTTGAATTATTTACATTAGTCGTACTGTTATCGTCATCTTCATTGACATAGTTACAATGTTTCGACTGTTGTACGATCCAGCCTTCATCAGATGATTGGAATTTCGAACCGAACCCTTCATTTCATCCACCAGGGTAGATTGTTCTAGTTCCTCGTGCCATGGCTCTTACGGATGTCTCAGTTATTACCCTTTAACTCAATTCTCCAAGGTTTTCGTTCACCGTTGTGGCCTGGTATTGAACTCACAACTATTTGGGTCTAATCACTGGATCTAACCAACGTCATTATACACTGTGCCATTTGTCCTTGAGGACATCTGAGTATAAATTTCTGGAACTTATAAAACTAATGTCTCAGTAACCATTGCTCATTTTGCAATTTTTTCTTCTTATTATTGTATTTGTTACTAGAGCTTATATAGTGTTATGGGTCCACCCTTTTCGGATATAACACACTCGTCCTGCTGCCATAAAATAGCCACAGTCAGGCAGAGAAGGGGAGTCGTACCGGAGTCGTACCGGAGTTGTACCAGAATCGTAGGGTGTGAAGTAACCTCTTGTAGAAGTCAGTTACAAGCACGTAGACTCTAAGGAAGTCCTACTTCGAGACTGTATATATCTATCTGTATTTGCTACTAACCGTGTTTCTGGATTTTACTAACAGCATTACCTTTTGTACTTTGTGTAAATACATTTAATTTCTTAGCTTAAATACTTGCGTTTGTCATTTATTGGATACCTATTTTTCACGCGGGATCCACAACATATAGCAAGATTTGTTGTTACTTACTTTTCTCTAATACTGTTTATTACTGATTCCCATATTGTATTCGGTTCGAAATTCCAATCACCTGAAGAAGGCCAGAGCGTACCACGGCCGAAACGTTTTGAATATGGCAATGAAGATGAGGACAACAGTCCGAATAATGTAAATAATACAAGCAATACGAATACTGATCTTTATATTACAATAATACAAGGAATATAAATTCTCATCTTTATTTTTGTGAAATCTCTTGATACCACCTCTATTCTCCTTCCAGTTTCTTTTATAAATATTTGCTTTTTCACTCATTATATTTCATTTCATATTAATTTACCGATTTTCTTTATTTCAAATACTTTACAAATGTTTCTCAACCGTTGTTCCTCAGAACGCTAGGTTTCCGCAAGATGTCGCTTGGGTTCTACGAGAAACAGTGAAAAACGGGCTAATGCAGATTTAAGCAAATTTGTTTTAATCTTATTTTGGTAATTTTAATATACACGTACGTCATATTGTTGGGAGATTCTGGCTTTATATAATAAAGACTTCAACCTCTCATATTACTTAGAATTATAGTAAACATATGAAATGTATTTAGCGATATTCATATGTCGTCAGTGTGAAACTGCCTTGACTGTCGTGTAGATCGTAACTGTTCATGGCGGACTGATGTTTCACTGCGTGATACAGGACGCATGCACTGTGTCCATGTATTATATTTAACACATGAAAACTACAATGAGAATATAAAAGACATAGATATTAATAATGGTACATAATCATTTTTATGCAATGGCTCCCTAACATATGAAAAAACTCTTTCATGGGTTACACAAAATTAAAATATTTAGAAATGCTGCTTTACAAGTTAGGTATATATATATATATATATATATATATATATATATATATATATATATATATATATATATATATATATATATATATGATCACACACACACACACACACACACACACACACACACATATATATATTTATATATATCTATAAAAGATCATTGCATATATATATATGTATATATGTATATGTATGTATATAAACTTTCAAGATAGGAAAAAAAATATATATACAGGATTATTGGATATATATATATATATATATATATATATATATATATGTATGTATATAAACTTTCAAGATAGGAAAATATATATATATATATATATATATATATATAAAGGATCATTGCATATATATATATATATATATATATATATATATAAACTTTCAAGATAAAAAAAAAAATTAAAAATGCATACATGATTACACACACACACACATATATAGAGATATATTCATATACATATATATATGTGTGTGTGTGTGTGTTTGTGTGTGTATGTAAAAATTTCTCGTAATTAACGTGTATAAAAAATAGTATGTATATAGGAAAAAAATACAGTAGAAAAATATAGTTTTAGCCAGCGCGTTCCATCTAATGTTGACTCTTTCAATGACAAAAACGTAATGAATTTATTAAACAATGTATCTATAAACAACAAACAAAATGACTTTAGCAACTAGAAAAATTTAGAAACGCTATTGTATATTCCTAACAGAAGGACGACTCTCCAAAGCCAAACTATACACTAAATATATCAAGAAATCAAAATCAAACCGGTTGAATCCTTCATCAGAATAATACAAACATTTCTGCATGTGAAAATATTCTCTTCAACAAAGTAATTGACATGACTTTTCAGTTGACCATATGAATATATAATAGCGTTTCTAAATTCTTCTATTTGCTAATGACATTTTGTTCGTTTTTATAGATACTTTTTTTCAATAAATTCATTTCGACTGTTGCCTTGAAAATATCCGCATTGGACGAAACGCGTTGGCTAAAATTAGTTTTCCTATTGTTTTAACTTTATACATTATATATATATATATATATATATATATATATATATATATATATATATATATATGTATGTATGTATAAATATATATATATATATATATATATATATATATATATATATATATATATATATATATATCTGTGTGTGTGTGTGACTTTAAGACAAATTACTTCGAGCTAACTTATATACGATAGTCACTCTGAATTATAATGATAGCTTTTTTTGTATTTAGCTCATAGTGTCTCAGATTAATTTTTTCATAATTGTTTATGTTGAGACTTTCTACCAATAATCTTCCTTTCTGTCTTCTTATTAGAATCTGTGCGACAGTTTGGCAAATTGACATCTGTATTGAAGCATCTACTTCGTAGATGCTTGTTCGCGATTTCCACCTTTCCTGAAAAATAACTGTCATTTAGATACATCGACGGTTGCTTAATGTTTCTGGAGACGAGACATGGGATGTGGTTACGATTAAGCAGTAAAATTTTAAGATGAACGGGTAGTGAATCAGTGAAGATAGTCATTAACGTGAGTCGAGTTCAAGTTACGTCTGATGTCTTCATTTCACACTCTTGGGAAATTAATCAATTTATTCCGTTTCCTTCTATGGATTAAACAGTAAAACAGACAAATATATGTAGCTGAGGGGCGCAACCAGTTTAGGAAAAAGAAATCAGAATTCATTCGCCTGAGAGAAGGTTAAACGTTTCAATTATGTGCCCAAATAATTAATGGCAATTCACAGACAAAGAATAGGTCTCTGTGACGGGTCATGGCCAACTATGTACTAAAAGGATATAATGCTCTATTTAGCAGGTGGATACATTGTTAGAAGTGACATGACACAACCCGCCCGTACTTCATGGAGTGATCCTTGTGACTATTTAATAACAGTGTTGTTTGTAGATAAAAAATATGCACTTTCCAGGTTTGTTATTGTTGTGGCCTGTTTAGGGGCCAGAAAGAGAGACATGGACGACAAAGGTAGGATTGAACGAGTGTATTGAAATAACAGATATATACAAAGCAAGAGTGTTAGTAATTAGCAGACAGAGGTTTACGTCTGAACGGCAGGATAAAACTATATTTAACATTCTCCCAACGAAGAATGTATATGGCTCAAGGTCGAGTTTAACGTTGGTTTCTCCGAACCCGTAGGCTCAGCTAAAAACATTCCCTTTGAACACGCATAAAGCGGGTTCGAATCTGTTCATTATTCGGACGAGGTTTTTGCCGAAAGGCAAAGCTTCCTCGTCCGGGTTCCTGTCTGCCAGAGCAGAGCGTTCGACAGAAGTCACACACAGGTTGCGTTTCGGTTGCTCACGACTCTCACGGTAGGTTAATACGTTGATTTTCTAAGCGTAGCTTAGATGTGGCACTAGGCCGAATGTATGGGGATCGAGTGAAGATCGAACTCACTACTCAGTCGTAACTGTTCTAGCAAGACATGCTTGCTAGCCGTTACACTGCCTCAATGTCCCATTAGTAGATTAATACAGCGTCTCAGACTCTTCAAGTTAGTATTTATGAGAGGAGGAAGAGTTCATTCCCCTGAAGAGGGTTTACCACAACAGTTATACTGGGCTTTATGTTTGATTCAATATGCTTGGAGATATTTAGGAAGTATTTTTTTTGGATCGTCCGTCCTCACATAACGCGTAATATATCTCAGTTACATGTTAACCGGACTATTTTTGTCAGGGTTTCATTCTTTTGGGCAGATAACTATGTCAACTATAAGCATCTGTCGCCTTCCGTAGATTTTAATCACTGCAGTTGAAAGTCTGGTTTCTTCTCTTACATCATTTTTTTTTATAAAAGGAAGTATATTTATCAATATTCCTATAAAGCTTTTATGTATCCGAGAAGCAACTTCCATCCTCTTGAAAATCATTCTTCCATTTCCCCCCGCCTTAGAATTCAGATGGTAATTGTAATGTTGCTAATGCGGTGTTGATTTGTAGGTTAGACAGTTGACTATAAATCATAATTATATCGATGATAATAGCTGCACGAATGATTTATTATAGAGATCAACTATATTGCAGCTTTTTCGTTTGCTTTGCCGATTTGACATATGGATCGCAATAGATTTATAGATCTTGAGCCAACAAAGTTGCGACGTCATGTCGCAAGCTTCAAATCAAGCTCACATTGGAACACACACACACACACACACACACACATATATATATATATATATATATATATATATATATATATATGATTATTTAAAAAATGTGATTTCTTCGCTACATAAGAGTTCTCATGTTTCAAAAACGAGAGCCGAAAACCTCAAGATAATTATTAAAATTAAATGTAGTAAAAGTATCAAGCCCTGTCTCATACTCAAGCGAAGATTTTGGAATAACCAATGTATAAGGATGCGTAAATTTCAAGACTGGTCATTGCTAAATTTTCGCTTGAGGATGAAAGAAGGCTTGATACTTTTACACCATTTAATTTTAATAATTATCTTGAGGTTTTCGGCTCTCTTTTTTGAAACATGATAACTCTTATGTAGCGAAGGAATCATATTTAAAAAAAAATATTTATAATTTAATCTCTACATCTGTATGGAGCACTGTCTTTTAGAAATAAAAACAAAAATACTAAAGAACTCCGGATTATTTACCTAACGTATTCTTTCTTATTTTTCTACATATTTGCACACACACACACACACACACACACACACACACACACACACAGATAGATAGATAGATAGATAGATATAAAGGCAGAGACTGATACATTACTCTTCTTTGTTCTTTGTGCAGGATATATATCTCGCCAAATAAACTTATTGTTTATATATATATATATATATATATATATATATATATATATATATATATGTGTGTATGTGTGTGTGTGTGTGTGTGTGTGTGTGTGTGTGTGTGTGTGTGTGTGTGTACGTATATATATATATATATATATATATATATATAGGTAAGTATATAAATTAACCATATCACCCTCATGCAATGAAATAAAGCCACTAAAACACAAGGGGACTGAATGTAAAAGAAAATGAATAGACATTATGTAGCGAGATCAATAGAAGAAGTATAATGAAAAAGACATTAGATAACGATTGATATTCTATTTGAATTTTTGAAGATCAATGTTGATTGGAAAGCAAGAAACTGGAAGAGATTTGTACGAGCGAAACGTGCGGGAAAATAAACTGTTAGCATAGAGCTGATGATTATTTCTCGCCAATTCAGCTTTAAATTGTTGAGACCTTGCCGCAAATCTGGTACTGACTTTAAATCCATAAAATCTAGGTACAATGTATACCTAAAAGTATCTCTCCTACCATGAACCTTATATATTTAATAGTGGAAATGGAGTGTTGAAAATGTTTAAATAAAACAAAAGAAAGATACTCACGCGAATTCCAGGGATGGGGAGCAGGTTGGAATGAACGCTAATTTAAAAAAAAAAACAAAACAAAAGAAAAAAAACCCAAACGTAATTTACAACCTAACAGTCAAAACATGAGGAGAAAACAACAACACCAAAGACAAAAATAACTCTTCAGATTGACTATAAAAGTGTTTGAAAGCGTTTGAATCAATAAAAAATATGGCAATTTTTTATATTCCTTAACTACTACAAAACGGAAAATTTTTTTACGTTGCTGGAAAAACTTAATAAAAAATTCTTTCAGTGTTCCTTGCCGGTCGTATTCAATGAAAGATATATGAAGTAATTCGGTCCGGGTTGGAATCTCGGTAGTGGATGTGGACTGCTGATGAGACCCAAAATAGGACGAAACGGCCATCCAGTGCTTTCGGCATTCTCTTGAGAATTCATCTAGACTCGATGAATTACTATAATGATCTGCCTAAATCCCCAAAATCCTTTTTTTATATATATATATATATATATATATATATATATATATATATATATATGTGTAAATTCACAAGAGGATAGAATCCAGGTAGAACTGAATGTCCAGGACAGAGTAAGAATATAATATATAAGGCTCAAACACTATTATTCCATGGTTATAATTTATTAAATTGGAATTAATCACGATCCAAATCATCATTTATTTTTTTGAATTTGTAAATATGATGATTTGGATCGTGATTACGATTCCAGTGTAATAAATTATACCCATGGAATATTAATGTTTGTTTTTCTATTATATATATATATATATATATATATATATATATATATATATATATATATATATAATTATTTATTTAAAAATATTATTCCAACACGCTACATAAGAGGTCTCAGGTTTCAAAACAAGAGCCTAAAATTTCAATATAATTATTTGAATTAAATTGAATTAAAGTAAGCTCTGTTCCATCTTCAAGCGAAATTTTTTTTTTTTGGAATAACTTATTTCTGAAATTTACGTGTTTTAATAGCATATTCATAATTGAAATCAAAATTTCCATGGTAACAGCCAGGGCGATTGTTTAAATAGGGAGGTGTGTTGGGTGTTAATAATTTGTATCAGTATAGAGTTGCATTCATAGATGTCAAGTCAGTGTAAGGTAGGGGTGCTTAAATTTAAAACGGAAGATGTTTTCGCCCAGTCTGGTTTATGTGTCTATGGAGATTTATTTATTTTCTATTTTATTTCTTTATGAAAGGGTTTTGTGTATATAAAAACTGCCGTAACATTTTTTTTGACGACTTTACAAAGGGTTATCTATTTTTGTAGGGTATTCAAACTATTTATTAGGGCTATGGATTATAAAAATTATATTATTGTATGCTTGTTTTTAAGCTAATTATTCAATGCAAAAATTTGATGATGTCGGCAAAAAACCGTTAACTGATGTCTATTGTTTAATAGATTTTTATTATTTAGAAACTTAATAATGTGCAGTTTCTCATGTAGGCATAAATGGCGCGGGTCATCCCAAGTTTTACAAGTTCTAGTCCTATATATATATATATATATATATATATAAAATAGAGAGTTATATAGTTATATACGCGTTTAGATTCTAGTCTGGGCCGTGCGATCGCTTTCAAAAAATTCCTTTGGTCAAAATATAAATCCTCCCCTTCTCACACACGGATAGTGGTTAATAGTAAGGTCGACTGATCTCCCTAGCTTACATTCCAATCAGTGTAGGGGGGTCTCTGAATTCATAATCCATACCCACCCTGTCAAAACCTTCGAAGAAAACTACGAATGCATCACTAACTGAGGTGTTAACGTAGATACATACTTCACTTTTGGAACCATCGGCCTATTTGGTTGAATATTTGTGAAAGATTCTAAAGATGTTGCGGACTTGACCACTGCTCAAAAGTTGACCAGACAATTTATTTCTGATTTTATTATCATTAATTTATTTCATTTAAAATTGATTTTTCTTTCCAGAATTTGTAATTATATCCATCGTCTTTTTATTTTATTTCATTCATACAAACATTTTATAAGAATAATTGTGAGCATGCACGCAAAGAAATTTTTTTGAAAGAGTAATAACGGAAGAGAAATGGCTTTAAAAATCAATAGTAAAACAGAGTTGTTCAATTAGAATATATTTTCGGAGACGGTTATATGCGTTTTAATTTTCCCTGGATGCACGAGAAAAAATTTTTTTTTAAATATTAGACAAAGTTCTTTCCCCTTTCCATTACTATTATTTTTATTCTGCTTGTCCAAATGTCCTCTTTGTGTTAGTATAATATCTGTACAGCAGATTTCAAAACAATTATCAAAATTAAATTTGTTTGTAATTTTGAACGACATGTCCAATTAAAAATACTTGCAAAGTAAGATAGACATATTCCGCTTAGTAAACGTTTGTTTTCAGATTTCGAAGGAAAATATTTCTTTTTTTTTCCTGTCTTCGTACAGCTGGATTCATATATTTTCCAAAGTGCATTTGCGCGTTAAGTGATATAACGAACCAGGCTGGAGTTATGACTAGCCTCTCCGATTTCTATTTCCATGTCGATATCTATTACACCACCCGCACATAAAATATTTCTGAACTTGGTATTTCCAAGCGTTGAGCATTTGCTTAACGACGTTGATCGTATGAGAAACAGTGATATTTTATAAGCATGTCAACCCAAGCAAGGCGGGAGTGCCACTAGCACGCAAAGGGTTACAGAGAATGAGAGCAAGATTATAAATGGGTGTTTGGTGAAAAGATAAAGAGAAGGACACGGATCAAGATCAAGTTATCAGAAGATGTCGATTGACATTACATTTGAATATTTGAACATTATAGCTATCAGAAAAGCAATTAGGAGGAAGGGAGTTCCACTGACGGGAAGTGCGAGATTTAGAAGCTTTTGAAATAGAACCGTTTCGACAGTGAAAGAGTTGGACAGAAATGCCAACATAGTAGTAGCATGCTTAAATTCATGCAGTTTCGGACCCAGTGAAAGCAGCTTGTCAGAGCAGTTGCCATGAAAATACCTATAGAAAAGACAGAGGGAAGCCACACTACGACTGTGAGAAGGTGACTGCAGACAAGATACGAGATCAGGACCTATCACATTGCATATCTGTCTCTGAATATTGTCGAGGACCTCGAGATGAACATGAGGTCACCAGACTATGTATGGCACAAAGATGAATGTTTGATTTGTAGATTTCTAGTATGGACCCAGGCGAGAAAAAACCTTGCGGTAGATGAAGCTATTGATTCAATTTAGTTGTTTCACCTCAGGTCAGTGGAAAGCATGAGACCATGACGCAGAGAAGCGCTTTCGCGGTGTTAAGCGTCAGGCATTCTGATAGGACGTAGGGAGGGTTCGCTATTGTAGGTCAATGAGAGCAGTTTCGTTTTAGAGGCATTAAAGTTTACAAGCCATTTCCTGCCCCACTCAACCACGGAATGGATGGCCTTTTCGAAATCAACAGCCAACTTATTTTCCAGCAATTTCGGATTTACTACTGACACAGGAGTAAATAGTAATGTCGTCTGCATATATGCCTACTTGAGAAGATCGTTGAAGAAGATCAAAAAAGTGTAAGACCCGGTATAGAGGATTGAGGACACCAATCCTGCAATAACAAAATATGCTTTCCAAAATCTAAGCAAGTATAAAAAAAGAGGAACGGACAAAAAAGTAACTGTTGGATCTTGCAATTTATGTCAAGAAGAGAAGTTAGATATCTTAATTTATACTGATAACCTTAAAGTGCTTAACAAAAGATTAGAAATAATGGCAAAATGCAGAAACGTATGAAAGTTTAAATATACCACAATATTTAGCAACAAAACCGATAAAGACATAAACAAAAGAATGAGTTAAATGACATTGATTAGACTGCTTACACAAAATATATATTCAAAAAAAATTTGTTAATTTAAAATTTCCAATATCCCCTCCCACATTTGTGCGCATGGGTAGTCACATCACGGTAAATATCACTTTAGTCTGATGACGCCCTAAAGAAGAAAACGCGTAATACGACACGAAAACCTTATCAATATCATCATAAATTTCCTTAAAATTGTTCTTGAGATATAAAATTCATATATATTTTTTATATATATATATATATATATATATATATGTATGTGTGTGTGTGTGTGTGTGTGTGTGTGTGTGTGTGTGTGTGTGTGTGAAATTAATACAAATAATATATATAGTTGAAACAATGATAAGTATTTTAATATAACAAGAACTGTATAAAGACAAATATGACAAATTGGAAAACAACATTCTTCAATATGCTTTACAATTTTTCATATATATATATATATATATATATATATATATATATATATATATATATATATATATATATATATATCCGGCATAAAAAACAAAGAATGTTACTTATATGATAATCGCCTAAAGCGGGTTACTAAAAGGGTTGATTTCCATGTTCACGCTCTTTCTCTTTTTTGCGTTCTCTCCCTAACCGCAACTCTAACCCTATCTATCTATCTATCTAAGGCTCTTTATATCTACACTCACACAAACGCAAGCACACGCAGATATCTATCTATCTATCTATCTATCTATCTATCTATCCTATTCTATTTACATCATTCGGACTTTTGTCCGCATCTTTATTGGCATATTTCAGCCGTTGTACTCTCCTTCATGTGATATTCATTGAAATTTCGTTGGGAACACTTAGTACAATCTATCTCTGTGGACTAATCTAATTCCAAGTACTATGTCTTTTTTTATAATATCTCAGTTTCAGTTAATCCCCTTTTATTATGTCACTTCTCCAAGTTTTTTTGTTTTCCGTGGCCAGGTATTGAACTCGCAACGCTTTGTGTCAAGTAATTTTTTGGATTACTTCAGCCAACGCTTTTATCTATCTCAGTCATTTACATCTACCCAACTATCTATCTGGTTGTCTCTTTGATAATAGTTAGTATATGAGATATTACAAATAGTACAGAGCCTTTTAGATTCGCTGACTCGAATTTGATTTAGGTCCCCGTCTGCGTTAGATTTTCTTTTATTCACCTTAGAAATGAATGGATCTCTCGCTTCACTCAATCTAATATGGGTGAGCTCATTTTCCTTGTACACTTGCCAGTCTAGGATAAAGACAACTAAGAATTTAAAACAGTGGCCTACACCAACAGAGACCGATATAATATCGACCGTTTCCTGGATTCTATGTCCTGGAAGTAGACTTTAGATTTTAATAGATCAATTGAATAAATATTTATTCCTAACTGACTAAAATATTGATTTAATCTCATAACAATAATATATAGTGATGAGATTGCATCACAATTTTAGTTTAAGTATAAGCCTCATTTTAGAATAAACTATAAAACAGTATCAGTATAATTGAGATACTATTATTACTAATATATTTACCGTTCAGTCAGTTATGTGCCATCTGTGATACACACTTAGGCGATCATGTATCTTTCGATAAATAACTGATGAGGCAGATTTTTTTCCGGTGGTTGGTTGTCATTTCTTTCTGCGGTAGACAAGTTGCCATCCAAAGCTAGAGAACCTGGTTTGTCCTGTTATTTACCGATAGCTGGGGGAGAAAAAGAGGATTCATATATTTCCCAAGGGTATTAGCATGTAAGTGAATGTAATGGATTCGACTGGAATTCGAAATCGGCTTTACCTTTTCCTCAATCCGGTCCGCTATCCATTACTCTACCGTTAATCTTTATTTAAGCCATCCATTTACCTTGCGCGCAGTAGCGTCATTTTTGGTTAAATTTCATTTCTTTTGTGCTTCCATGGGTAGTGAGACTTACGTGTCCTCTCCAGGTCGCACACGTTGGTTATTATAAATGGCGACGTTACCTCAGCTGCCCAGATAATATACAACATCCGAACCAATTGAATCAATTGTTAGGTTTGCCTCCATAAAGTTTGCTACAATGTCGTCCTGCTATGACAATTTTTCTCTCCTGATTCTATCTTACCCATTTATACGTCTACCATTCGTCCATGATTTTAATATTACTACCATATACTGATGTATAATTAAATAATCTTGACGAAATTAAAAGAAGAATCAGCAATGTTATTAGTCCTGACCCGGCGTCTCGGTTTCTTTCATTTCTCACCGCCGTAATGTAGCTTCTCTGTGCCTTTTCTATAAATATTTTCATTGTAACTGTTCTGATGAACTTTCATCGATTGTACCTAGATTTTATGCATTTAAGGTCAGTACCAGATTTGCGGCAAGGTCTCAACAATTTAAAGTTGAAATGGCGAGATATAATCATCATCTCTATGCTAACACTTTATTTTCTCTCACTTTTCGCTTGTAGAAATCTCTTCCAGTTTCTTGCTTTCCAATCAACATTGACCTTCAAAAATTTAAATACAATATCAATCGTTATCTACTGTCTTCTTGATTACACTTCTTCTATTGATCTCGCTACTTAATAATGTTTCTTTATTTTCTTATTCTTTTACATTCAGTAACCCCTTTGTGTTTTAGTGGCTCTATTCCCTTGAATGGTGTGATATGGTTATATATATACATACATATATATATATATATATATATATATATATATATATATATATATATCAGTGGTAAATATACACATACATATGCAAAAATATATAAATGTATATATACATGCATACACATATATATATATATATATATATATATATATATATATATATATATATATATATATATATTTGTCTGTACCTAGATGGGTGACCACTTAGGAATACCAGGTATATATATATATATATATATATATATATATATATATATATATATATATATATCAACAGTAAATTGATGAAAACTAGTTGCTAGTCTAGTTCTATTCTATCAAAAGGAGTGCTCATCAGGACAACTGAGATGAAAACATTTATGAAATGTGCAAAGATAATCTATGTTATCTCGGTGAGAAAAAGATTGAAATGAAATTATATTACTTCCGTATCAAGCAGGTATAGAAACTTAATTATAAATTTCATTTCTTTTGTGCTTCTATGAGACTTATGTGTCCTCTCCAGGTCGCATACATTTGTTACTATACATGGGAACGTTTCCTCGGCTGCCCAGATCGCATACACCACTCGTGGTCATGCCGACAAGATACACAGGAATACAAGGCCTTACATATGGAAACAGTATGCTAACCGGAATTGCCGGAAAGTTGTCAAGGTTTATAGCCAAGAGTCCTCGTTGCCTCACTCAAATTTTCTGTTTGAATTAACTTCCATTGTCTTTTCTGTGTTTGGACATTTTCGCGAGACAAGGCTAGGCAAGGCAGCGCGGGTTTAAAAACAGTTTTCCTTCACTTAGATGTGCTGCCTTCCCGGTGCGACGAGCTCCATCTATCCGAAGCAGCTTTGTATGAAATTATCAGTGGCCCCACGTTCCCTCTGTAACAGCTTCGATCTGGACTAGTTGTCAAATAATATTTGAGATGTATGCTATGGGAATATTGTAATTGTAATTATCTTTAATATATTTACTTATTGAATCTGGGTATATAATACGAATTAACTCATTAATTTATTCCTTTCTAACGTAATTATCAGCATTGAATACACACCAGTTCCATTTGGTAAGACATTTATTAAAAAGCTTTTCTCTGTAAAATTGTGGGATCTGAAAACGAGAGTCAAGGACAATCTAGCCAAATATATTTCTCAAGAAGATATTGCAATTAACGGAGAATAAAGAAATGTGATCGATAGAGACCCATCATCATGTTCTCAATTGACTTGCCATTAATGTTTCTGAAAATCTAAGAGGTAAAAATATTAGCATATTTCTTTTGATTTAAATTACGATGTTTAAGGACGGACAATCATTCTACAAATAGCGTTGATATGTTACAATATTCTTAGCACGTCTTTCAAATACAAATCACCGCCAACTCTTCAATCACAAAAAAAGATTTGTTTGTTTTGTTTTACCGCATATTAACCTCAATGGCCGACAATATTTTTACTGCTGGTAATATATTTTTCCAAAAATATATTGCTGGCAATATTTAAAATATATATATATATATTGCTGTATTTCAAAAACGTAATGCTGGTAGTATTTATTTTAAATGTATTTCTAGTAATATTTGTTTTTCAAAAATGCATAGGTGGTGATATTATTTTCAAATATATATTCCTGGAAATATATTTATCCAAAAAATATTGCTGGTAATTTTTTTTAAAAATGTAATGCTGGTAATATTTTTAAACATGTTACTGGTAATATTATTTTGCAAAAATGTACTGCTGTTAATATTTTATTTTCATAAATGTACTACTGGTAATGTATTGCCGGTAATAAGTTTTTCTTCAAAAATGTGTTGTTGGTAATACATTTTTCAAATATTTGCTGGTATTAAAACATATTTTTATACATTCATATCATTTTGACACCATTTGGGGAGCAGCTACCTATTTGCCTATAGCTTGGACCCTGACAAGTGCTACTACCGCGGATCAAGTTGGACCTGGTATAACCAGCAATTAAGAGTGCGTTCCACCCTTCTCAAAAACTCCTGATCAAATCCTTGCTGTCAGATGCAATTTATCGTCTTACCCAGGACGCAGATGTAGTTTATCGTCATACCCATGACGGAATAAAATAGAAAAATAAACATGAAACAGCGAGGAAGCAATAGGAAGAGAGGAAGTTTGGCAGAAAATGCTTTACAAGGAATATTATTTTATAATCTCTAAATTGATAAGTGCCGCGTTTTATATATGACTTTCGATATTACGTAATCGAATAAATGAGCGTATTATTAGAAAATTGATACGATGATTTAAAAGTCAATACCTGTATTGAAGATGTGGACGTTGCCCGTATGAATAAAGGAGATTATGCGAATTGAATTACATGCAGTAATTGGTCGAACGTTTAGGAGCGAGCCAAAGATTATTTTTAAAATGGCGACAAACAATTTTCTAAATTGGGAGATTAAAGAAAGAAATGTGTCCGGTAATATTTTGTTTGCCTTGCTCTAAGGTTTTTGTAATTTACTTTAGTCAGTTTTCCAGCTTCCGATGTGTTTAGTGGAATGAAATTTATTGAGCGAGAAAATACCTTGCAGTTTTTTTGTTAGAAGAACGGCGAAAGAAATATTAAAACACATTTAGGCTTTTAAAAAATAGTATCAGTTTATATGTATTATATTTTTTTAGTTTTGTAGTTGTTAGTTCATTCAAAATCTCTTATTGAAAATCTAGTGTAAAAAAACGAAAGAGAACATCCCCAAGAGCCTAGTAACTCGAACAATTTCCTCTGACACGAAATCTTCACAATTTCCTATAAAAAGAAAAAAAAAATAAGAGAACAAGACACGTACAGGTGGTTGACACGTCAGTATAACTGAGAAATCAAATCTGATCTTCGGTCTATCGAATTGCAACGCGTGATCTTCTGTCGCCATTTTGTCTTCGTCTGCAATGTTCCGAGGGCGCCAGCGTTCTATCGTCACGCTTCCTCTCCCTTCCTTCAGAAAAAGGTCTAAAGTAGAAAAAATATCACCCAAGGGATTTAGTTTTCTTTAGCGATATAGAGTTTACGAGGTGCAGATTTCTTTTTTGATTTAATGCTATTGTATTATTGCTTTTAAACAATTATCATCACTGCCAACATCATTTCAGCCGACGTCTTTCATGGAGAGTAGTAATGGCCGATCCTTTCACAAATCAAAGAAGAGACTTGAATCGACAGAGATGTGATTTTACGGACTGATAGTGGAAATACAAAGCAGAGAACAAATGGGAACGTTTTAAAGGGAAAATAACTATAAAGAGGCTGATGTTAATAATTAGAAAAATAAATTAAGCGAGATCACGAAAGCGCAAAGAAATATCTAAAGGTCCCTTCTAACATGTATGTTGCGAGATAGGCAATACTTATCATGACAAACAAAGAAAAATAGCTAAATTATCATGTAATAGCTTTATATATATATATATATATATATATATATATATATATATGTCAATTCTGAAGAATCTCTTCATAGTAGAAGAATAGAATTGAAGCGATAAAGATTGCTGACAATTCTTAAATTCCTAAAGAGAAATGAGGGCATAGAAAATCTAACACACTCAAGATATGACGAAGGCAACTGAGGTAGAAATCAGCAACGAGTAATCTACATATCGGTGTGAAATTCACAGAACAATGACAAAGATGAATTTTAAAGAGTCAAAATTTAGGCAAAGAAAAGACAGAAAGTTGTGGAGAGCTATTATCCCCAATGTCCTAATGAGACGGGGCGCAAAAACGAAGAATTAGATATGCTTGTGGTCAACTTCTTGTATAGGCCTTTTCCCTTCAGGATTTTGATGATCATGGCTTTCCAAATCTACCTATCCTTTGCAGATCTTAGTATTTTTTCTTTTCGAAACTCCAGCTCACTCATCCATACATAAATCCTTGTATATGTCTGTCTAATTTCCTTTGCCTCATTTGCCTTCAAAATACTCTTTGAGTTTCTATGTCCTAGAATTTTCAAATGTCTCTTTCTGATGTTAATCATACGCGAACATTTTCTATTTTCATTAAAACTTCCTTGTTACTCACATGTTATAAGTCCATAGTCTTAGAATACTTCTGCAGAACAATATTTCTGTAGCATTAAGTCTATTCTTCATCTGTGATGAAACGGTATTGCATTAATTGCCATGTTGTTAGGTATTTTTTTTTTAATTTCTCCTTTGGTATTGGCAGCATTTTAGAATACTTCGGTTGCAATGCCCAGTTGCTGTGGGGCTGTTTCCTTTACACTTTGTTACCTCTTTTCTCCATTGTTGTTTTTCGATTGTTTCCTTCCAGTCATTTTGATGGGCAATAGCGAAATTCTGAAATTCAGAATGGTCTTATTTCATTTCAAAAACTAACCTGTAAAAAGTTATACTTTAAATTAAAATATGACCAAAAATAAAATGCCTTTGACAAAAACCCTTAATGATTTCACTGTATTCATGTAACAATAATATAATGATTCCTGTTTTTAGGTCGCTTTCTTCCAGTCATTTTGATGGGCAATAGCGAAATTCTGAATTTCAGAATGGTCTTATTCCATTTCAAAAACTAACCTGTAAAAAGTTATACTTTAAATTAAAATATGACCAAAAATAAAATGCCTTTGACAAAAACCCTTAATGATTTCACTGCATTCATGTAACAATAATATAATAATTCATGTTACCTCATCTCATTGCATGGTTACGAACCATAATCTAAATTCAGCTGGAAATATTGTGTAATCGGCTGTAATGTTTTGTAAAATACTTGGATATGATATAATGAATAATTTGCAGTGAAATAGGCAATTTTCGTTGTTTTTGTTGAATCGGCCGCCCCTTCGCCGAACACATCATATAAACTGCAGCAAAGTACTTTTATGTGTATGAAGGATCATAATAAAAGTTAAACAATAATTTATTTCTAACGAAATTTTCCTTCGATATCTCTCTATATTTTTGAGATGAATTATTATGATTATTTACATTTACATTATTTGGACTGCTAACCTCATCTTCATTGTCCTATTCAGCCGTTGTACGCTCCAGTTTTCTTCAGGTGCTTGGAATTTTAAACCAAACTCGAAGAAGGCCGGAGCGTACAACGGCTGAAACGTTGTGAATACGTCGACCCGGTTAACAGATCGAATAATGAACATGTAAACAATCGAAATTTTCCCGTTTATTTATTACATTTCTTAACATCTGTAAGGCATATTTCACTATTTCAGAGTTCCTTAAGATTTCGGGGTCATCTTTATCGTCCTTTGTTAAAAAATAAATAAATACATTTTCGCACTGGTTTGTAACTCCGATTCACACATCGCATCTTGAACTGTTCCTATTGTAGACAACGGCATGTGTATGACGATAAACTACATAGGCGTCCTTGGTAAGACGATAAACTATATCCGACAGTAAGCCCAGAATGTTTTGTGGAGCGTGGAATAAACTCTTAATTGCTGGTGTTCCAAGGTCTACTATGACCCTGGGTAGTAAGAACTGCCAGGGTCCCAGTTATGGGAAAATAGTTACCCACCACCAAAAAGTCGGTCAAAGCACTATGAAAGTATAAAAGATGTTTTAATACCAGAAATAATTTTATTTGAATTATTTTATTATCAGCAATGCATTTTTGGAAAAAAATATTGCCAGAAATACATTTTTGAAAGAAAATATTACGCGCCTCCTCCGCTGAACGCATCTGAGATGAGGTATTATGATTACTTACGTCATTTACTATATTCGGACTGTTACCCTCATTTCATTGACATATTCACAATGTTTCAGCCGTTATACGCTCTGGTCTTCTTCAGGTGATTTGAATTTCGAACCGAAGCATTATTTCGTCCATAGCCCAATGGATAAAAAGCTTTGGTTATATCCAGTGACTACAGCCAAAGAGTTGTGAGTTTAAATCTACATTCGGAAACATATATTTTTATTTGGGACCGAACAATAAGTAATAACATAGGTATAATATAAAAATTAAATGCATTCAGTTTCCTCTGTATATTAGTTCAGTAACCCTAGTTCAGTTATTCTTATACTGTTTACAACCTTTAATTTGTGGGGCAGGATAGTGCAGTGGTATCCTATTGCTCTCCCCACTGTGATGTTATTGTGACACAACCTCTTTTTACCTGGCTGTTATCTCATATTTTTCTATCCATCATAGTTGATGACCACTGTCTTCACGACTTTGAGAAATAGAAGAATTGCCTTAGTCGCTAACCACCCAACATACGGACAAAATGTATCAATTCTGTTTAAGTACATTTTCTAAGTAACAGAAATAGCTTTTTTACCAATATAATATAAAGGTGTAACTATATATATATATATTGATTGACATTAGTAAAATTCCGTCACGGCTCGCTTCGTTTAGGCCAAATATAGGTGTGTGGCATGACTTAAAAACCCCTGCTTGAGAATTTCATTTGGGTTTAAGTCAGTTAAAGCAGTGGAGGTTACATTTAAAGATATTCCCTTTACTCCGGACGTTCAAATGAAAGAAGGTAACTATTTTTCTTTGAAAATTTCTTCGGACAGAGGAATGATCTAAATCTCCGAGTATCTATAAGTAAGAATAGAAAAAATGGAATCAGAGATTAACCTACATGTTCATGACAAAATGAATGTTAAGGAATCCCATGATGCTTAGAGCGACATGATGCTCCCAGGAACCATGATCTTCCCCTTCTTCAAAGGACACTGTACACAAAAGAATCAGAATTGTTAATATTCTTTCTCCGAAGAGTTTTACTATCGACAGTTAATTTTGATTAGAAACGTAAAATCTAAAGTGAAATATGAAGCCTTGTCCTCATGACAATGTTAAAACTAGATTTATTTCACCTATAGTGTTACCTTTATCACTTTCTATGTAAATCTAGCTAATGTAAGCCACCTTAATTAAGAAAAAAGAAATTGCCTCTGATGAGATTTTTAATTAGCATCCTATATCCTGAAATGACTAAATAGATTGCGTAAAAGTGTAGCTTACATGTCTATAGGCCAAATCATCCATATCAGATATGTTCTCCGGATATAGGTTGCGAGTTAATCTAGGACCGAAGGCGGTCTCTTTAATTCCAGTCGATGAAGTTTAATTTACTTCGTTGTAGCTCCAACGCCTAATCGCAAAATGAATAAATGGATAAAAGCATGTTGCTCAAATTAAAGTTCAGAACAAGCTTGCAATATATTCTGGCAATATAAAACTGCTCTAAAATAGTATTTTACAAGCAAGTTCGCTTAATACAGAAAGACGTAAGACATGGCTGCATCTACTCATAGAAATTTTTTTAATTTCTGCCAGCATGGCTGATGCTAACCTCCATAAAAATGATTCCTTATGACTTCCCTGGCTGGCTAACGTTTTTTTTTCCGCTGACATGAATTGGAATGTTTATATTGAAATAATTTTTAAATATGCCTCAAGGAAAGCTGTTTCCTTGTGTCGTGATAGATAATTTTCTCTATATTATATTTTTATGTCTACCATTCTTCCCTCGTTGCTTATTGCTGTCACATCTGGTTTATTGCTTTTTCTTATTTACAATATTCGGACTATTGTCCTCATCTTTGTTGCCATATTTATCTTAACGTTTCGGTCGTTGTACGCTCCGGCTTTCTTCAGGTGGTTGAAATGTCGAACTGAAGGCCGGAGCGTACAACAGCCGAAACATTGTGATAAATATGTCAACAAAGATGAGGACAATAGTCCGAATAATGTAAATAGTGTGCATAATACCTAATCTCAGAAAATATAGACAGACGCTTCTTCTCTTCTTCTTATCTGTAATGTTATTGGTCCTGATCTGGCATTTCGGTTTCGATCATAGTCTCCTCGATGTACTGTATCCTCCTTCTGTATTTTCTATAAATATTCTTATAGTAATTGTTCTGATTAATTTTCTTCTATCTTTTCTAGACTTTATAAGTTTGAGCACATAACCAGATTGGAGGAAGGATTTAATTATTTTAAATGTTAAATCGCTAGATGTAACCGTTATTTCTATGCTACAAATTTATTCCCTCATACTTCCCGTTTGTGGAACTCTCTCCCTGATTCTTGTTTTCCGGATAACGTTATATAAATACAATGCCAATAGTTATGTTCTGTCTTCTTAATTTCTGTTCTTTTATTTTTCTAGTCTCCTTAATTAATTTTTTTTTTCTTTTTCTCATATCATTAACTCATATCAGTAAGCCCTTCCGTCGTAGTGTCTTTTTACCTTGCTTGGGGCGAATTGATTAAAACCTGATTCTAACCCATTTACAATCATTCATTTTCTTCTCCATTTTGCTCTTTCTTCTTCCTCGTGTGTTTTTTGTTTCTTTCGGGGCTATGTGTCGTCGTTGATAAAAGCGTTGGTTGAGTAATCCAACAAATTGATTTGGCCGAAAGAGTTACGAGTTCAATACCTGACAACAGCAGAGTGGACAAACACTTGGAGAGATGAATTATTAACGGGAATTAACTGATACTGAGGTATTCAAAAAAGGCATGGCATGTGGAATTAAAACAATCTACCCGCGCGAACTAAATAATGGGTTTGGTTCGCAATTCCACCGTATATCATCTGAAGACGGTCGGGGCGTACACCATCGTGAATATAGCCAAAACATCGTGAATATAGCAATAAATATGAGGACAATAGTCCGAACGATATAAATCGGGTAAATATAACCAAGCATTTATTCCCAAATATGTAAATGTCAGGCCTGCAAAATGAACTGCATATCTGACCAACTTTGATTATTTCCAAATAAGTGAATGTCACTGAGAATTACAAGGAAAACGATGATATGAAGGGCCATGATCGCCTGCATCTTCGAAGAACACGACACATAAAATAAGACTGCGAACGAGAACTCTGAACAGAAGAAGATCGGAGAAAGTGAAATATTCCTAAGAAATATCGAAATTAAAGAATTAAAATCAGGACGAAAATCCCTATATTAATTTTAGTCCTGTGCTTAAAGCGAGTATAATGAACTTCGTCACAGTGATGACGTTGAAAGAAGAATATTCATTGATTGTTTTTGTCGTGACACATCTGCATCTGGTGGCTAGACGTAAAGAAAACCGAACCCAATCTTTCCCTCTTTCTGTGTCTTGAGAAAGTTGTCCAGTGTTTTTATCAAGCAGAATAAATGTCAGACAATACCATTTCATATAGTCTCTCTTTCATATTTCATATCTCATAGAATTTAGCTGAGATTGATAAAATAAAATCACTTTCTTCTACATATATGGTTTTTCTCTAAACTGCTGGTCTTACGAGACTGAAAATAGAAACGGTGTACTGTTTTGAATGGCCCGAGTAATATTATATGATGACCCATATTTTAAAGACGATGACCACGCTTTTCAGAGGCTGATGAAGGGTCGATATTTGTATTCAGAGTAGGAATTCTTCATAGATTAAGAAATAGGATTAATCTGATGGTTCACATTTTATCAATATCTTACAGAAAATTATACGGTCTTAAGTTTCAACGGGTCAAATGCCGTAGATTGCATCAACCTAGAAATTTGTTATAAAAGCAGCAATAAAGACGCCAGCATAATGAAATAAAAATCAACGTATATCGTTTTTTTAACTTTTGTTATTATAAAATCAGTTTAAACCGTAAAAATGTAAATTCTTTTTTTTTTGTCAATAAAAACAAACATATCTGATAGCCTCCAACTTTCCGTTTAATTAGAGGATTTTAGAAGCAAATTAATATAGTAACTCAAACAAAAGCGTAATAAAAGTTTATGTAAGTCCAATCCTACTATACGACAGTGAATGCTGGATAATTTGCTCACAGGTTAAGAAAACAGTCGAGACAAAAGAAATAAAGTTCTGCAGATGGATGCAGAGAATATAATCGAATGAAGATGTGATCAAGAAAGAGACAGTCGAAATTTCTATGGCACACAATGAGAAAGGAGGGTTTACAAAATTTTACATTCACTGGGTATATTGAGGGCAAGAGGTAGAGAGAAAAACTGCACATATATGTAACGAGATGCCAGAAGAGGGATTAGGAGCAATAGCAAAATGAAAAAAAAATTACTAAATGATATAAATGACAGAAAATTGTGGAGAGCGAAAATTGCCAATATTCTAAAGGGACATGCTAAAGAAGAAGATTTGGAGGAAAAGCAGCAGTACAAAACACAGGAATATAGTTAGATTATATGAAATATTTATGAAAGTTCAAAGGACACAGTCACTTTTCTGTTGGACATTTCATGTTCAATTTGAATTCACGAAGCAAATTAGTACAAACGTAATGCTTTCAAATTGATTTTCATCTTCTTTGTTTTTAATCAGAGTGTTCAGGATTTAAGCCTTTTTCTCATAATAAAACATTCAATAATTATTAATTCGTATATATATATTAACCATCAAAGCTTTTCTTTCTATAAATTTCAGCCAGATTTTCAGAATCGTTCCTATAACAATTTGAAACTAAGCCTAATAAGAATAGCGTTGAAATAACGACTTAAACATTTGAATGTACCTCGGCGTTACATCGCATAGTGGGCGTAGAGATCAAAACATTGAATCAAGCACAACCCCAGATTATTGAGAGAAGAATATTGCCTACTTTTGATGTAAAGAACTTCTAAGTTTATTAAAAGTATTATTTACATGTGACTTAATATTGTGGTATAATATTGTTGTCAAATATTTGAAAGAATATATGAAAGTTCATTCATTTCAAAAACTGGGCATTGAAGAAAATAAGAAAAATGTCTATCCCTCGACTTGAATTACTTGTAATCGACCAGCGATTGCCAAAAGTCGTCAAGACAGCCCATAATTTCAGTACGTTCATATACAACTTTCCAACTGATTTCTAAAACAAAGACAGACTCATCAACAGACATGTAATTTACTTTTTTTTCCAAATGATATATTTAATTCACGTATATAAAGACAAACTTGTCAGAAGAAAAGAGAAGTGTATAATAATTACATACGTTTAGTTTCATTTTCACTTTCGACATTGAAAAGCGAATAAAGTTCCAATTGTATTTCTAAAAAAGTACTCGGAATATTAACGGAGAAATTATGTGGAAAATTCATACTGTTAAGACGTTAAATTCTGTAGTAGGTTAGATAGGAAAAGAGAAGCGGCAAGAATAAAGAGATTAAACCTGTGTCGCCATAGATTTAAGAGAGTTTCATGACAAAATGTTCTCAAGTTGAGATCAACATTGGTGATAAAATAGACTAGATACACCCGCCAGACAATTATCTTACTGTATGTCTTGCTTTCTGCCACCAAATGACCACAAGGGAAGTCTGAGCTTCTTATCATCAACCTAAGTAAGAAATGTTTTCTTATCTATGCAGGGATATATATATATATATATATATATATATATATATATATATATATATATATATATAGTACTTTATTCTATCATATATATAGTTTTTATATTCTGTCACATATATATGTGTATATGTATATATAATTATATAGATATATGTATGTATATATATGTATAATTATATATAAATATATAATTGATTTCAATAATATATATATATATATATATATATATATATATATATATATATATATATATATATATGATTGTTTATTTGGACAGCAATCCCACTGTTACAAAAATGTAGAAGAAAAATATGAGAACACAAGAATAATTAAATAAAATTGTTATATAACACTTTACCGTGGTAATTTGTCAGTTTGTTTCTAATGAAAATATATATATATATATATATATATATATATATATATATATATATATATATATATATGCTTTTTATTTTATCACACGCAGACACACACATACGTATATATATATATATATATATATATATATATATGTGTGTGTGTGTATGTGTGTATGCACACGCGTGTATGTGTGAGTGCGTGTGTCTGTATATGTTTACGTGTGCGTCTATACTCGACTTCTCACCGAATTCGACGTTCAAGTTTCAAGCAGATGAGTTCATAGGAACCGATAGCCCTACCCCAGCACACGAGATTGATTATAGTGGTGAAGGCTATGGGCACAACCATCTACACTTTTTGAAGGGCCAAATAGAAAGACATGGTGCACTACGTGCCAATCGAACCGACGGAGGTTTTGAATTCACAGTTGTCCTTTTCCTAAACCAGTTACAATCCAAGGCTAGAGAACCTGCTACTTACCCATAGCTGGAGGGAACCATATCTTTCCCAAGGGTATTAGCATGTGAGTGAGTGTGTAATGGATTCGACTGAATTCGGACTCGGCTTTCAGATTCTAAAATCTAAGCCGCTAACTATTACTCCACCGTACTGAAATTATATATATATATATATATATATATATATATATATATATATATATATATATATATATATATATATATATATATATATATATATATATATATATATATATATATATATATATATATATATATATATATACTATTCCCCCTGAATATAACAATATCCATGAAGAAATGTTGTATTTACATATGTACGAGATTTATTGTTTTTCACCAAAAGCCACAAACACTACATTCTGTCGTTTGTCAACATTTAGTGCATATTGAAGTACATATGACACATAAGTAAAATAATATGTATGTGTTTGTGTGTGTCTGTGAAAAAAATATCATGATTTTTGTATACCAAACATATGATAGAAATAATTTAAAGAAACAGAAAGAAATGTCCCTTTAAATTTCGTAGAGATTGTGTTACACCGTAAAAAACAATGCCTTTAAACCAAGTGTTCTTCGGAAATCAGCAAATAAAAATGAATTCGTGTATTTCTATTTTATACCCTAACAACAACATATCATACCGATAAATTATCAGTTTCCATTAATGATTTTATAGCCCTTAATATTTATATGAAAAGGACAAATAGATTAAACATACGTTTAAACTCCCACAATAACGTAATTGTTTCATATTCAATAAAAAAAAGGAAAGGCTAGTAAAATATTTCAAAAAGAAGTTTGGACCATTCTTATAAACCCAAATGTATCAAAATATACTATTCTACTTATCTGTCGAAACTAAAATTGACAAGAACATATCTATGCTCAACAGAAGATTTATTACAACTATTTCTAAAACAATAAATGGCTTATTTAATAACAAAATAACTATAAGCTGAAATTTAAATATAATTTTTGCTCTATCACCTGTAATAATTTCCCTAAGGAATACTTTGGGGTAACTCCGAGGAATTTAAATAAAGGATCAAATGATATTTTGACAAAACAACACACCCAGTTCATTGGTTGCTCACCATAATGAGTCGGAACATAATTTTGATTTTAAAACTTCGACTTTAATTAAAAGAGAAATCAATTTACTCTGAATAAATTTATAGAAAATGTCTTAATTGCTAGATCATTCATATTAAATTTGTGTTCAACTTCTTACAACATTTCACCTTTTTGGCAGATCTCTTATCACAATTTTGGACACTTAATACCAAAAGTGATAAAAGCAAAAATAATCACAAAAAAAAAATTCTTTTATAAAAATTAAAATGCTCGATATCAATATATATAAGAATAACAATAACGTATAGAATTAAATATTATCTTTTTTTTAAGGATGCAACGTATTTTGAGACAAATATTATTTCAGGAAAGAAATTAAATGTAACAAATAAGTCCATTGTCTTAAATAAATAATTAAATAATTTCCGCGAACCTCACTGTTAGAATAGATAGATCTATGTATGTTGTTTTTATATGTGTATCTAGAATAAAACGACTGTGTTTTTCAAAACACGGGCAGCACATTGTGACCGTGTTCATAGTGATGTTATTGAGTGTTGTTTTGTTTTTATTATTAGTAGTAAATCCATTATGTTCAGTCTTTTTTTAAATATTGATAAGGCTATTCTGCCTAGGATACATACATAAAAATGCATACATTCAGTTAAATGCAACAATAGAAATCATCCCTGATAATAGCAAAAAGAATAACCGAAATCGCTCGGAAATAAAGAATATTTAAACTGTTTTTACACACTTTATGTCCAACACAGAAACCACCTATAAGAACACAAGTGAAATTAAATAAAAAGTTTAATCGCAGTACATTGTCAGTCGTCTTTAATAAACCTTGCATGAAAGAAAGAGGGATTACTGCCGAAATGAACAAGTATGATATATATATATATATATATATATATATATATATATATATATATATATATATATATATATATTCCATGGAATATTAGTGTTTAAGCCGTTTTATTTTATCCTTACTCTGCCCTGGACATTGAATTCTACCTGTATTCTATCCTCTTGGAATTTTTTATTCAAAATATATACATGTATGTGTATGCACCGATGTATATATATTTATATATTTTACATATGTATGTATATTTACCACTAATATTACTATATATATATATATATATATATATATATATATATATATATATATAGTCGGGTTTCGATCCTAGCTAGATGCACCTGGACGTCTAGTCACACTGATGAGCTGTGATACAGCAGGAAATAGTCAATACATATGGATGATAATATATATATATATATATATATATATATATATATATATATATATATATACTAGTAATAATCTTATGAGTATAAGAAATTATACTCGTCCGGAAAACATTCGGTGTCTTGATTTGCGAATAATCAAACCAATACCAAATGGAAAATAAAGGTATAAAAAAAGAAAGAACCAAGAACATGTACATTAGCCGAAAATAATCGTCTAGTATGCAAGTCCAAAGAAAAAAAAATACGTTAAGTAGAGTAGTCCTAGTTAAACCTAGAGAGCTAGACAAACCTACCAAGATTTCACCTAAGCGGATCGTCAAGGAAGGCTGATACACACACACACACACACACACATATATATATATATATATATATATATATATATATATATATATATATATAATGTGTGCGTTTACCCAATTAAGCTCTGATTGTAATCTTTAGCCTTGAAGTACAGTCTAAGATTTAGATTACACAGATTTTCAAAAATCTCCCATTGCCGCCATACGTAATTCTTAAACTAGCTGCGGAAAAATACCATTACACGTTTTGCTGAGAGATAGCTTTTGATTTCTATTGCCTTCTCCTCTGTTTTGATCTCAAAGGTGTTCTTCCTGCAGCCACCCAAGATTAGTTATCCCCGTTAAGTTATCCTAGTTTACCCGCTTTGTTTAACCTGTACATGACGCAGAGCGAATAAAAGCTTTCAGTCCCGTCCCCAAGCGAAGCATTTTTAAACAAATCCAACATACTTTGAGAAAACATCAACACGCCTAGCCGGTTAGACGTTCCCTTTTTGTAATCGCCAATCTAACTTCTCATAAGCACACACACACACACACAAAATAAAAAAAAAAGTCTTCCGCAGATAGGGCACTTGGTCAAATGTTGGGAAGTGGGTCGGCCCAAGAAATTTTGAATACCAATTCTTAGAGTTATTTTCTTTTAAGGAAAGTATATGCATTTTTCCAAATAGTAAATATGCACATTTACATAATGTATCTAGTCCGTTCTCTGTCTCCCTGTGTGTTCGTATATATATATATATATATATATATATATATATATATATATATATGTGTGTGTGTGTGTGTGTGCGTGCGTATATAACTGCCTGTAACTATTTGTTTCAGGCATGTGTATAACATTATATATGTGCCTGGGCTATTTTGCGTATCATTAGTGTATGCATATAGTGTATAGTGTATGATGTCATATGGTGTGTGCGTATGTGTGTGCGTGTCAGCAAACGCATGTAACCTTTTCCGCCCTTTTTTTACATGTTGGCAGATTTCATTCTCTTAGCACAGTTCCTCTTGGAATATTTATAATTACCAAATTTGGAAGCAAATCAAAGGAAAATACGAAAAAAGAAGACAATGCCGCTTTTTTTTATTTTTTATTTTTTTACAAGACGTTCACTTTTCTCACCCCCTTCTTCTGTTTCATTCTTTCTTTTTTTTTCTTCTTGATTTCACGTGTGTTTTGTTCGATTATTATATTCATACATGTTTATATTTATTTTGGGAAAGATAACTTTTCTTTTAGGGAAGGTTAAGGTGGGCAGTTTTTTCTCATTGTTGTGCATTTTTCTTTTTTACTCCTTGTTGGTTGAGTTGATTTTTTTACCGCTAAATACTTTAAATATTCACACACGATAAAAGGAAAACAACACACGATAAAAGAAAAAAAATGAAATGGAGAATATAACAAGGAAAGTGATAAAAATTTGCATATATATATATATATATATATATATATATATATTAAAGAACTTCTGTGAAATGTAAAAAGACAAGGGCAAGCAAGAACGAAAGACTGAATAAGCGAAAAGAAACTTCGCACAAAGAGAAATGAAAAATGGAGAGATAGAATTAGAGAAGGGGAAAGAAAAACTAATCAATGATAAAAGACAATATTCACTTAAAAAAGAAGGAATAAGTAAAGTTTTTAAAGAAGAACAGAACATATGAATAAAAGACAAATATTAGTAAACGAAGGAATCATAAAATGAAAAATGAATGAACGTATGAAATATTAAATTATTTAAAGAATGTTTGCAAGAAAAAGTAAAGAAAAAAGATGTGTTATAATTCAGAAAAGTGAACAAGTATTGAAAGAAAGAAAGGAAGAAAGAAATAAGAAATAAAGGAATAAACAAAGCAAATGAGAAAAGAATTGAAACATTTGTGAGAAACGAAACAATCTTCATAAAGAAGTAAAAAGAAAGACAAAAAAGAGGACATAAATGCGAGAAGAAAGAATAAAAGAAACAAATAAACATACAGAAGAAAAAAAGGACAAAAAATGCGAGATCAAACAACGAAAACCAGATAAAAGAAAGAAAAAAATAAAAAAAAACAAATAAAAAAGAATGGAAATATTTGTGAGAAAAGAAAACAAAATTGGTAAGAGATAAAGAAATTAAGGGGAGATAAATACGAGAAAAAAAAGATACAAATAAACAGAGAGAATAAGAAAAAAGGACAGGGAAATGGGAGAACAGCGATAATCAGAAAAAAGAAAGAAGAAAACAAGAAAGAGAAGATAGATATTAGAATATACATACTAGATAGATAGCAATATAAAAAGAAAGAATGGCATAGAGGAAGAAGAATATGACGCCAAAGAAAAGTGCAAATATAAAATAGGGGGAGCATTTGTGAACAAAGACGTATAAATATAAAAGTGAAATCAAATAAAAGAAAATGGAAATAAAGTAGTTGATTCAAACTAAGTAAAAACATTTTTTTCTGACCACTAAAGAAGAAAAATACAAGGAAGTAATTAAAATGAAACTCATCGAAATTAAAAATGTAATTATATATTTAAGTTATGAGAAAAAGTAAGAAGAGCACGAATTCAAAAGAAAGAAAGAGAGAAAGAAACAAAAAAAACAGACACACTAAAAGGAAAAAAAAAGAAGAAAGAACCTACTATACAAAAATGAAAAAAAGAAACAAAGAAAGAAAAGATTAAGAAAGAAACTCTGTAGGAAACGTAGAATTTAATTATATAGATAAAAACTTAAGAATCTATAAGCGAAAAATAAAAGCAAAGTCCACGTAAAAATATTGGAAAAGTTTTCTATTTTCAAAAAAAAAAAAAAAAAAAATGGCAAACCTAAAAGAGGAAAAATTAAGTAAATAAAGAGAAAACTTGCCGCTTAACTCGCTGGCAAAAATATGAACGCGTGAAAATCGAAAAACAATAAATTAAAATCTAAGAAAACAGTCAAAGAAAAACTGTCCGTGCGTAGGGTAGCGATGCAATTGGCGGTAGTTAGGCAGGGGAAAAATACTTTCAAAAAAACAAACAACAAAAAAAATGTGTTGTTAGCAAAGTTTAAAAAAAAGATAATATATATAAAGAACAAGAAAATCGGCAACGAGGAAGAAATGCAAGTAGAAAAATACATTATGGTGAATTATTGAATAAACAAATACGCGTATTATCTGAGACGGCAAACGGTCTAACAATATTCACAGTTCAACGAGTCATCACAACTTCTATAGAGTTTATGTTTTCCTTGATTTGCATTTCAGAGCCAAGTTATTTCATAATTCTTAAATGGCATTGGTGGATGAATTTTGAGCAAACTGCGAATATCTATTTTTTATACAAATGCTCAACCAATACAAGGGCCTAAGAGCCACTCAAGGTTAAGAGTTATTGTGTGTTGTATGGGTATAACATCAGGCAAGAAGTGCAGTTCATTAGGTTATGTATTAAAATAACTTAGTGATCGTGAAAAAAAAACGAACATGGCGGATGTTAGTTCCACAAAGAACCAGTTCTTGGGAAGAACCTCTCAAATTGAAATTTCTTACTAATGGAAAACGAAGGGAATTTGTGTGGCTCATAAATGTATACGCGGTATGGTGGGTTCCAACAGCACACGCCATCTGGAAATCAAAAAATCAAATTATGTTAATCCCCTTCATTTATTTAAGCATATAAATTTGTTAGAAATATTTCTAAAACAATATTTTATGTACCGTATCCCTTTAGCTTATAGGCAATCATGGCCCTCCACTTGTCCCTTGTAGCACTTAATAAGTTTTGTGTGTTTGTTATTTCTCCCAGACGCTTTTTTGACATGCACTGTCACGTGTTGCTTTCCCCTATCTGTCTTTCCCTCTATCCGCCCTATGAGTGTCAGATTTTCTAAGCCGTCCTACCTCATTACTTGTCTCAGAGATTTCAACTGCATCTTCCTGATACTAAGTATGTTTCTTCTTTATTTCCATTCTCTCCAAAACCTCGTTCTCGCTAACATGTTTGGTCAATTGTATCCTTAGCATCC
>CAHIKZ030004157.1:165000-207500 GCA_903632075.3 Acanthosepion pharaonis
TATTAATGAATGCCTGATGTTTTTTGAGTTTGGAGATCCTGTCATTAATTAAATAATTGCAGACACAAACATAATCATCTCCATATATATACTACTACATTTTTTTATTCTTTTCTACCTTTTTTCTATTTTTCCTCTTTATTACATATCACTTTTTTTACCTTTTTTTCCTGATCATTATAATTACTCACCTTTCACCATTATTTTTTTGTCTCTATTTTTATTTTTTTCTAATACTATTCCTTATTTTTCCCATTTTATCATAGTTTAAAATTTAATTTTCATTCTTATAATTTCCTTCTCTCATTTCCTTTCCTTTCCTCTCACTTATTTTTGCTAACGTTATTTTTTTTAATGTTGAATGTTAAAAATTTGTAGCATAAGGTATTACCACATCAGGGTCGTCATAGCCAGATATATTTTGTTTCAAACTGTAAAACAGTCATTTTAAACTCTGATTGTACCATGCATGAAAGTCGGAGTATTGTTAGAGATGCGAGATAGTATGCATATTTATTTATATATATATATATATATATATATATATATATATATATATATATATATATATATATATATATAAGCTGTTTCATTATATTGAGCGGATTCATTAACACCTGCACTATACGTGAGATATTTGTAAATTTGGCATATATATATATATATATATATATATATATATATATATATATATATATATATATATATGGTAATATTAAATGTTCCTTCTACGGAAATTTTCGTCATTCACTGACTGAGCAGCTGTTGCAACTTTTCAATGAAAATCTTTTCAGCAAAAAGTTTTATATCATCTAGCTGTAAAAGTTATTTCCAGTATTTGAGGCATATATATATATATATATATATATATATATATATATATATATTCCTAACCTTTTCTTCAAAGTAGTGTGGTACGTCAAGATTTTCATTATGTTCTTAATTTCTCTTCGAATTAAATGTGCTGACTATTTTAGTCATTTTGGTACAGTCCTTTGTCATTCTGCCGTATCAGCTGATAAGATTCTTAAAAGAATGTTCCTCGCTGAGAACTCCGGGATTCATTTACTCGAAGCTCTGTTTAATCATTGATTCTCGACATCGTTTAGATATTTGTGCCAGGAATGTGATCCATATTAAAGTCTCAAACAGACGATGCCATTTAAGAACACGACCAGCTTTTAGGTTAATGTCTTGATTTATAGAAATGTTCCTGACCTGACTAAAAGGGGATTTAAAATAAAATTCTGGTGTCTATTGTCATTTGCTCAGTTTTTGAGAAAGACACATTGGCCAAGTATATTTAACATATCTACGTATAGATTTTCGTTTCGCAGTTTTTTTTGGCATTTACTCGCTTTTTTCCCGCTACGTTTCCTGGGTTCGTCTGAGGTTATATACTGTTATGTCTTCTTTGGATATCGCTATCGTTGAGTAACGACTTTGCTGCATAAGCTGTCTACCAAGTTTAAAATCAGACATTACTATGGTTGCCCATACAGTAAAAAGTTCTGTTACAAATTCCCCAAACGAAGTAAGCATCTTACCTGGGGTCGAGTGAATACAACTTGTAAGTCATTCGAAACTTTTATATTCGAGAAACACACACACACACACACACACACACACACACACATATATATATATATATATATATATATATATATATATAAAGATACACACATATATATATATATACACACACACACACATATATATACACACACATATATATACATGTGTGTATGTGTGTGTACATAAATAGTTTTCTGTTTTATATATAAGTGTATGTATATATATATATATATATATGTATATTTATATATACATACATACATATATATATATATGTATCTTTATATATATACATACATACACACACACATATATATATATATATATATATATATATATATATATATACACATATATATGGGTCTATATATATATGCGTATATATATATTTTGGTCTATATATAGGTGTATATATTAATGTATGTATATATATATATATATGTGTGTGTGTGTATATATTTATGTATATATATTTTTGTGTGTATATATATGTCTATATATGTATGTGCATGTAATGTATAAATATATATATGTGTGTGTTCATATATATATATATATATATATATATATATATATATATATATATATATATGGTAAACGTACATGCTTTTAATGTATGTATATATATGTATCTTCCACAGGTATTATAATACAATGGATAATTTTATGGCAGTGTTATAAGTATATATTTGCGAATATACATAATACCCAATGTCCATAGCACGATTCGGAGTTTCATGCAATCCCTGAAATCTTCAGGTGCTGAAATTATTTATTATTCTTATGCTGTGCATAATCTCACCACCTGAAGATTGCAGGAACTGCATGAAATTTCCATGCATTTTCTTTGATAAAGTCCGCCTGAAGACGAAACGCATCGTCTAAGATAGGTTTTGGCTCTGAGAATTATTAAAAGAGGCAATCTTTATTTTTTATTTTATTGATGCCAGGAGATATATAATTAAGATTTATAAATAATATGCTCCACACTATGTTTTGGGTAATTACATTATTACCCTTCTTCAAAGTTGTGTTTGTAAGATTGCAACATTTTTAGAGGTAACGTTTTTACAAGCACATCCTCTAAAATGTGGATGTTATTACGTGAAAATCAGAGTAGAGAAAATATACTTTTATATTTATCACATATAACACAGAAATATTCATGCTTTAACGCAATCTTCAGGCCATTTGTGATCTTTTGGCGCGACTATTTATGTATCGTGCATTATGGGTAGAATGTCTATTGAATTATCCAAACAGATATTGATGGGCGGTTACGGTTATGTTTTAAATTATTTTAAAGGCTATTTATTGTAACCTAGGGAATGTTACTGAATAGAATAATCAAATCAAGATTGGTATTGAACGATAAGACTTACGATAAGAACAACATATATAAGATTCGCCAGCGGCGTGTAAAAGTATTAGTCAACTGCTAGAAGTGAGTCAAGTAAATTCGAGAATGAATCTCCAACTGTGGGATATCTACCAACCACCTCACGCGGTCAAATAGGGCACAAGGCTGAATTTAATGTGGAGTATCTGAGACCGTATAAAATGGGAGCGGGTAGAGATTTTTCAAATGTGGCAAAAAGGCAGAAATTAATGTGGGGTATCCGAGCCCGTAGGCTTGACCAAAAATTCCACCTAGAAAACGTATAAAACGGGGTAGGGTAGCTGTTGCCGAGGCGAGACTCTGCCCTTCAACATAGCCTCGTCTGGGGATCCTTTCTGCCCGGAGGCAGAGAGTTTGGTCAGCACAGCTGGAGCCGAGTCTCCAACAGCAGGAAAACTACCAACCGCCCCACGCGGTCAGATTTGGCACAAGGCCAAATTTAATGCGACAAACATCCAACTGCAGACCAACACACAGTATTTACTAATGTATTTATGTGAATGTGAGCATACTCATTTAGGTCCATATGTATGATACAACACTATTGATTAGAAATAATTGTAGATCTGAGTTCAGTTATTTTTCGCTATTTTATAATGTTGTTTGTTAAATTTTACTTATTATCTATTACTGATTAGTTTATTATTTTTGTATATTATTATATTTACTTGTGTTGATGAGAGTATTCGTAGTTTGTTAAAAGGTTTATTATTTATTTAATTTCTGTAATTATTTATTAAGTTAGATTTTTATTTTGATTATTTTTTTTTATTTTTAGTGTTCCATTTTGAAATAACGTCATAAAAATTGTTTTCGTATCAGCATTTTGAAAGGAGATATAGTCATTTAATTATTAAATTGTGTTGGTCTGGGAAGGCAATTATAGTTATTTTCTCCCCTTAGACAGAGTTTATAGTTTCGCACTGGTGTCAATCTGGCTTCTAATCAGGTAGATTTGTCGAATACAAACTTCTCACCGAGTTTATTACTAAAAGGGGATACGTTCAATATGACAGTCGTTTAAATACTGCATTCTATGGCTTCTGGAGTAAGGAAAAATCGATTAATGTTCTTTCTCAGATGAGACCAAAAAGCTTTCTGAATTTCTAGGAAAGAACGTCTTGTGTTTTGCTGTGTGACCATCACACGTCATTAAAAAGAATCGATTCCAATATGCGAAAATCCTGGAACAAGAAAGCATCGATTAAGTTATGAACTATAGATGAATTTTACAACGGAACATGAAGAAGAATTCAGCTGCATCTCTCTAACAATTTATAGCTGCCACCCTATTCTTATTTTCCGTCCGATTCTTTATTTTTAAACATGTTTTCAATTGCGTTCATAAAAGGGTAAAACAAAATGTTTTCCGAACTCGAGTCAGCAACTTCAGGACAATCTTCGAGTGAGCAAGAGATATGATCAAACATGATCGTACAGATATGACAGTAGTGATTGAAAAATGACTCCAGCTACTTGGAACTATTACTTTAATTACGATCTGATGCAAGTATATTCGACCACTCAAAGTTATGTTTCTTGTTTTTATTATTTCACTTTTGTCAGCAATTTGTTGAAGACAGAGAGAGCAGAAAAAATGATTCGATCATTCTTTTCTCGATCTGTTTTTTTTTTTTGGAGTCGTTGAGTGTTTCAAACGAAACACCTTCGATGCTTACTGAGCAGTTGATTTGTTCACTTCACCTCAAGCAAGGCTGGAAGCTACTAGCACACAAGAAGTTACATAGGATTTGGATCGAAAGCAGATAGGAATGATAGAAGAAAGGATGAAGAGAAGGACAGTGGATAGATCAAGGCAACTGGTGTCTAGTGACATTACATTTGAATAGTTGGAGATTATCGCTATCAGGGAAACAGTGATAGGGAAAGGAGTTCCACAGGCCAGAGGTGCGAGATATGAAGCTATTGGAGTAGAAGAGACGTCTATATTTAACAGTTTCAACAGTGAATGGGTGAGAGCGAGATGCCAGTCTCGTAAGACACTTGAACTCCTGAAGCCTGTGAACCAGTGAAATCAACTCATCATTCATACCATGAAAGTATTTGTAAAAAAGAATGAGAAAGGCGACGACACGTCTGTGAGAGAGCGACTGCAGACGAGACGCCAGATCAGGGCCAATTGCATTGCATATCCGTCTCTGGATCTTATCAAGAACCCCGAAGCAAACAGAAGGGCCTCCAGACTATATATGGCTGCAATACTCCATGCAGTAACTTCAAAATGTAAGAATGTGGAACAGACTAAACTCGATGGTTAAAACTGAGATTTGAAAAAAAAAAAACTTTTATTACTCGTCAATAATAAAGGAAACTTGTTTGGTTATTTGAAAACAATAGAGTTTATAGTATCGCGTTTGGAACTTGGCTGTAAAATTGAAATATTCGTGAAGTATTATAAAAGTCGACATAATAGCATAGAAAAGGATCTGAAGCCGCGTTTGAATGGTGGAAACGTTTAGAAACAAGTGAATTTCGTTAGAAATTAACACGGAAATCCTGAAATATTATGTAGTAATAATCCTCCTATATGGAAGTGAAGTCTGGACAACAGAAAAGTGATATTAAGACGGCTGCTGAGAATAAATTGGACAAAGCATGTAACAATGAAGCGTTAAAAAAAATGGAAACAAAAAAAAGTCTGTTTTACACAGAATCAGAAAGAGGCAGTTCAAATCTCCTAAATACATAATGTAGAAAGAAGACTTAAAAAAGGCGACATTTATATGTCATACTGGAGTACAGAACAGCGGATGGTGAGAGAAGCAACAACTAATGAGCATGCGTTGCTGAATATTGGAAATTAGACTAGAAATTAAAGTATGTAGACAAGCATTAATAATTATTTTTTTTATTTTTCGGTAATCATGTCAGACCAAGCAAGGCGGGAATGCCATTAGTACAAAGGAGATTACAGGGAGTGAACTTAAGTCAAAATAGGGAAGGATAAAATATGAATGGGATTCAAGAAGACAGAAGATGGCGACTGATGTTGCATTTTAATTCCTGGACATTGTAGCTATCAGTGAAGCAAGTAAACGGAAGGGAGTGAGTTAAATAAAAAGGTGGAATTGCTAGAAAAGAAATTATATCTGCAAAGAAGTAGTGGAGAGCCATGACAACAGATTACCCGAAGGGAGGAAGTATATAAAGAGGGAATCCATTCGATCAAAGACTCGTCGTCTAATCTGACTTTGTTTTTGAATCATTTCTTATTATTTAGCAAAAGCTGAGATTCACAGGAGACGAATTGAGGAATAGGCAGAGATTTTTTTTTTTCCTGACGTTTAGACGCAGTGCGTATTTATTGGAAAGCAAGATGCCGGCAATTTCTGATGAATGTGTCGCAGTTCGATGGTATCTGGACGATGCAACATTAGCGTTGAAAAGAAAAGCCGAGATGAGAATGAATGCTTCAAAAATGAATCAATAAATCCCAAATTGTCATCGAGATGATATATTCCATATGAGGAGGGGCGATCCACTTCTTTAAATATGAAAATGAATTATCACCATACCGTCTCTTTAGACAAACTGAGCAAATAATTCAAGATACATTTAAATAATAAGGCGTTCTAGCCATTTCTGTTTCTTTGTGAAGGTCCGGCTATTTTCTTTCAAGATTTCTCTCTTCCCTCCACTAGTTGACACCGCAAGAAGTGACATCTTACCAACTTGACCAATGAAAAGACGTTCTGACTGAAGATACTTAGCACCACAATACGTCAGTGAAGAGGAGATTACATAAAATTTTCTTTTGTTTGGTTATTCGGTCAGAATATGGAAGTAGAATATTTAAACTCTATGCATGTCTATCATCGCATTTCTAATAGACTACAGATTTATAATGACAGTTATGGACAGTCTCTTAAGGTTAGAGAAAGCATAAAATTAGAAACTAGCATAAAAAATGCTGCCTTACTCAGTGCACCATGGTGCCGAGACTACAGGACGACATATGCACGCACATAGAAGGTATATAATGTGGAGGTAGTCCAATAGTAGCGTCATGTAATAGTCGGGCATATTTCGAATTCCAAACGTGTTTCTTTCATGCATATTCGTACTAACATTCCCAGGAAAGATATGAACTATTCTATCCCTCAAGGTATGGGTTAAATATCAATGCAGACTGAGATTTCCTGATATGAAAGAGAACAACAACAGATTTGAATTCAAAATCGTATTTAGCCCTGGTATAAAACCTACAGTCATGGAAACTATTATGGAGGTCAGAATTAAATGTGGCGAGTGTCTGTGGAGTCTGTGATCTCGAGGAGGGAAGGAGGTACAGTTCTTGATATATGCAAAGTAATGAAAACGTTGATATCCAGTGTTTATAATTTTTTTTTCTGTTTGCGTTCTAATTATCATGCATTCATTTCGTTCCAACAAGAAAGTTGTCAAAAAAAAAAACTAAACAAATAAAAAATAAAAACAAAACATATATTCTCTAATTTTTATGTGTTCCTATATATATATATATATATATATATATATATATATATATATATATATATATATATATCGTGTATTATTTTTCTTCCACGTTGTTTATATCACGTCTGCTTTAGAGATCCTATGCTAATTTGGAAGGCAACTATCTCCTCCACAAAAATAAACCTTCACAAAATAGTTAACCATTGATCCCAATTAACGTTCCATATTTTTTGACATGCTTAGCTTTGGGACGACAGGGCTGGCATATATATATATATATATATATATATATATATATATATATATATATATATATATATATATATATATTAAAGACATTTTATGTTTAACGTTGTTTTTTTTATAGATACAAGTATTTAAGTAAATGCTCTGTTTATGATAAACAGTATTAAATAACATTTACCGGCCTGAATGTCCGAGAAATTTTCATACCAAAAATATGACGTCATTTGTTTACATTTGATACGCCAGAGCAGTTATGAATGTACGAGATTCATGGAAGATTGAAGTTTATAAGCAGTAAATTCGACCTTGTCTACCGAACGATTCTTTGTAGCCGAACGATAAGGCACGTCAGCGTAAATGACGGTTCCGTATAGGATGCAGGTTCGAATCCTGTCAAAGAACGAATATTTTTTATGAAAATTTCTCGGACATTCAGGCCGGTAAATGTTATTTAATACTGTTTATCATAAACAGAGCATTTACTTAAATACTTGTATCTATAAAAAAAAACAACGTTAAACATAAAAAATATCTTTAATAAATAAATTGTCGAACCTTGTCCATTTCTTAATATATATATATATGTGCCAGCTCTGTCGTCCCAGAGATTATATGGGAACCTAGGTCTGCTCTACGGTTGTATTGAGCTCTTTTGTTAGTTAGTTGTTTACTCGTATCGGGGTTTTTTTCGACAGACTTTCAGTTTCTTTTTTTTAAACCTTTTTTTTTTCCTCGAGATTGATTTGATTATTGGAAAAATCAAAAATTCGAGGGTTTTTTGAATCTAGTACAGTTATATATATATATATATATATATATATATATATATATATATATATATATGATTTTCCTCGACACTAGCTCTCTGGATATGCCATACTTGCTGGTGCAGAGAGCAGCTTCATATACGAGGGTAAGTCAAACATTTTTCCGCCCTATCACCATAGAAAAACTGTTGTAAGAACGCGGGAAATATTTGTCTTTCCCACGTATTTGTGATTTTGTAACCAGTTTCAAACACCAATTCTTGTAGTGAGATGAGCATTCACAAAACAATTCTCAAATGATTTACATTGGCAATTATCTCTACAGATATTCTACTTTGGCAAGTGTTGCTTGGTAACGAGAGATCAGACACATATATTTGGAATTTTGTCTCTGTTATCAACAAAAACTCATTATATATAGTCATAAATTAAGCCAATTTATATTGAAGCTTAGCTCGTTATAAATAAAATACTAAAGTTTTGCCGAATAATGTAATTACAATATATCAATTGGAATTATATTGCTATAACTGCTAAGTCTGCCGCTAAAGTCGATTCATTATGTTCTGCTAGGCAATATTTGCTGCCAGAATCGGCAACGTTATCGGTCCTGACCTAGCATTTAGGCATCAGTCATAATTCCCCCCGCCATAACTTAGCCTTTCTTTGTATATATTATAATATATTTTCACAGGAATTGTACTGGTGAGATTTATTCGTTGGTATCACGATTTCTCAAATTTTAAGCGCCGTACTAGATTGGCGGATAGGTCTCATAAATTCACTGTTGAAATTGCTAGATGTAATTAAAAGTTATACGCTAAAGGTTTCTTCGCACAAGTTTCGTTTACGGAAGTTTATTCAGTTTCTTTTTGCTTCCCTGTCAACGAAATCTTCAAAAATTTAAATGCAGTGTCAATAGTCATCTTTTGTCTCCTTGAAGCCTGTTCTTTTATTATCCTCTCTGTATATTTCACTCTCAAAAACAATTTGCATCTTAATGGCTTTTATGCCCTTGCTTGGGGTTAAAGGATTATAAATCGAGGTCAAAGAAGTTATATGTTTTTAAATGTATCAGGACGTTGTAAACGTTCAATCGCCAGCTAAGCGTGCAAATATCGTATTTTGTGTCTGTGTATTTTCACCGCCGTATCGGAGAATGAGTAAATTTTAATTATCGATTCTAGTTTTGGTTGATTTTCCATCTGGTTATATACGCATCTATAGATCAGCTTCGAAAAGTGCGTTCTGCTTTTCATTAGCTCACAGTTTATATACTGGTCCTGGAAGTTTTCTGATTCGTTGGTCGAACTATCTCTTTTTAGAAATGGTGCAATTTCGGTTTCTTTGCTATAATTTTTTTTTTCTTTCTTATATCCTAGCTGTGAAATATTTTCGATTAGTTGGTTGAAATATGGCTTTGATTGACTGGCGATTTCAAATATACATCTATTTTTAGAGATGGTAAAATTTTGATATTCTGGTTATTATTTAGTTTTATTTATTTATTTCTTATCACATGTTGTGTTAATGAGTTTTATTTCATGAAAAATCATTTAAACTCAAGCAAGGTGATAAAGACACTAAGGCACAGGTCGTTACACATATTGTAAGAATCTAAGTGAGGACAAAGGAAAATAAAACAATATGATTCAGGAATACAGAAGATGGCGATTACTGTTGAATTTAATTTTTGAACATCGTCGGTGAGAGGAAAGAAAGAAATTGCGAGAGAATTCCAGAGGCGACAAAACATAATTTATAATAGATATTACTGTTACATCAGGCCTATTCTGATATTTAAACGGTTGAACCAAATTTCTAGTAGTATGATTAAATTAAAGCGATCGCTGGACCAAGTAAAGCTCATCAAAACAATTGCCATGAAAATATTCATAGAAAAGACAGAGGGAAGCCATCTGACAGCGGTTTGAACGTGGTTGTAGTCAAGATACCAGGTCAGAACCGTTATACTTTCTTCTTCATGGCCTAATGGATAAAAACTTTGTTTAGATCCAGTGATTAGACCCAAGGAGTTTTGAGTTCAATACCAGGCCACATCAAAGTGAACCAAACTCGGAGAGTTGAGTTAAAGGGAAATAACTGAGACATCCGAATGAACTTTATCCCGTTCTGGATGAAATAAAGGGTTCGGTTCGAAATTCTAATCACTGAGACACCCAGAAGAGGCATGGCACGTGGAACTAAAAACTCTACCGCGCTGGACGAAATAAAGAGTTCGGTGTGAAATTCTAATCAGTGAGACACCCAGAAAAGGCATGGCACGTGGAACTAGACACTCTACCCCGCTGGACGAAATAAAGGGTTCGGTTTGAAATTCTAATCACTGAGACACCCAGAAGAGGTATGGCACGTGGAACTAAACACTCTACCACAGTGGGCAAAATAAAGGGCTCGGTTCGAAATTCTAATCACTGAGACACCCAGAAGATGTATGGTTCGTGGAACCAAGCACTCTACCCCGCTGGACGAAATAAAGGGTTCGGTTTGAAATTCTAATCAGTGAGACACCCAGAAGAGTCATGGCACGTGGAACTAAACACTCTAACACGGTGGACGAAAGAAAGGATTTGGTTCGAAATTCTCATCACCTAATACAATGGCCTGAATTTTGTGAATATGGCAATGAGGATAAAAGTCCGAATAATGTAAATAATGCAAGTAACCTTCTTCGGACTTTATCGCGAATCTAGATAACAAACAGGCTCGTTTCGAAGGCGTTAAAATTTACTAGCCATTTTCTTGCCGAGGTAACATCAGATTGCATGCCGTTTACGAGATCAGTTGTCAGTTTTATTTGACCTTACTTACATAATTTACTAGTAAGACATGGGTAAATATTTGGGTCATTAGCATAAATACCGACGTGGGAGATGATGGCAGCGGAATATCGGGCACGAGACTCGATGTGACAGCAATATTCAGTGGACAGACAAATGGTTGCAGCATCGACGTCCACAATCTTAACAATCTAAGATACGCAGATGATACAGAACTGATAGCAGACATGTAAATGAATTTATAAGATCCCCTACAGAAGGTAGCGACGGAGATTGAGAAGAAAAGGCTAAGCATAAACTACAAGAAGACAGAATGCATGGTCATCAGTCAAAAGATGAACCCGAAATGCGAATTACAGGTCGGGGACACTAATATCAAGAAAGTGCGCATATTTAAATATCTGTGAAATGTTTTGACAGAGGACGACAAGTGCGACACTGAAGACGTAATGGGATGGCCAAGGACGCATTACAAAAGCTAGGCAGAGTACTGCGAAACAGGAGGATTACTGTGGTAACAAAGAAAAGAGTACTGAGCTATTACGTGATATCTGTCCTCCTTTACGCAGCGAATGTTGGGCAATCTCCTCAATGATGAAGAAAAGACTCGAGGCGACGGAGATGTGGTTCCACAGAAGGATGCTGATGATATCATGGACCGAGCGAGTTAGCAACGATGAGGTATTGGAGAGGATGATACTTAACATCAGGAAGAGGCAGCTAAAGTTTCTGGGACACGTAATGAGAAAGAAGGACCTTGTGGAATCTGATACACACAGGTCGAATAGAGGAAGAGAGACAAGGGAAAGCAACACATGACATACCTGGCGGGCTTGAGCAAGTGGATGACAGAACGTGGTCTGGAGGAGGAGGCAGAGGGACAAAACTTATTGAGAGCAACACGGGATATGGGGAAGTGGGGAGCCATTGTGGCCTACGTCTTGAAAGGACAAGGCACATAAAAAGAAAACAAATAATATGTTGAAAACATACCTTAGATTGGATTTTGCTATTCACAGGAGTACAGAGCCGATATGAAAAAATGGGAATGTTCATCATTTAAAAAGAAAAACCAAAAAAAAAAAAAAAAACCATCTGTCAAGTCTGTGTAAATATTACTTTTATCTGGCAAGAATCCGGCGAGCAAAACACTAGGGTAAACAAGTACACTCACCTCAAAGATGCCTTTGGAAAAGAATGAGACAAATTTACCAAGAAAAAAAAAGAATGCTTACACCAATTGGGTTAAAAAAAAGAATGCTTACACCAATAGGGCTACAAAGGAAAAAAATCGGTTAAAATTACTATGGACCAAGGAGCGATGCTAAAGTGTTTCGTCACCGCGTGAAAACCAATCTAGATTTGCATAACTTGAACCTATCATACTTTGATGCAATATAAGTCCAGTTACATTTTTCTAAAGTGTCACAATAAACAAAATATGACTTGATATAAAGGACAACATATAAACAAAATGTAGCTAAGTATGAAAAACACATGAAAAGATATGGATTCCAAGGACTGCTCGAATAGATTGTCGTAATATTCCCAATACCTGTGGAAATTATCTGTGGAAATAAAACTTGTCGCTTAAGAGATCCAGACTTCAGACAATCAGATTTATTTGTGTAATGAACCAAAATCCTGTTTACAATATTTTGGAAAAGAACATATTGACAGTCACATGATGAGTTTGTGGAGCATTAAATATTAAAGCATCTGCATTATATTGCAGATGTTACATTTATAAGAATTCGAATTTGAATTGTTTCTATAATAGCAGGTGGTCTCAGAACATTCCCAGACTGGAAGTGCTGTATTTGTAACATTCAAAATAAATGTATGTACAGTTAAATTCATCGCTGCCCAGTCAGTCTGTCGAAATGATTTGTACAATAGACCTGTGTTTGATCATTAAGTGACATTTTTTAATTAGAATGTTTCAGTGACTGTAAGATGACCGAGAATTTCGAGCAACGTGCTTGTATCAGATTTTAAGTGTAGCTGGGTAGATCAGCCATTGTAACTCCAGTTGTCATCATCTTGGGGAATAAACCTAAAGCTGAACTAAATTTGTTCATCTTCTTTTGTTTTCTTTTTTTCTTTTTTTTTTTGAGTGATCTTTTAAAAGTTTTCGAGTGTCGGTTCTACAAGATTAGGGGAGAAAACACAAAAAACAGAAAACCATCACCATTTTACAGATTGTTACATTTACTCTTACAGGCTTGATGAATAGTTGTAATCATATGTACGCTCCATATTGGGATTGCTGTTTCTTGAATTCAAATGGAACTCGTACGCTCGTAGTGGAAAAAAATTCTCGTTTCCTTGTACGGCTCCAGAAAGTTCCTTAAACCTCCTGTCCTAATATATCTTTACAGTATTTATCGATCCACCCACGAGGATTGAATATGGCACAAGGCCGGTTTAATGTGGGTATCTCCGAGCCCGTAGCCTCGGCCAAAAATATAGCCTTTGAACCCGCCTAGACGGGTTCAGGCCCTGTCTACCTCCCCGGACGAAACCTTGCCCTTCGGCAAAGCTTCGTCCGTGTTCCTCTCTGCTAACGCAGAGAGTTCGACAGACGTCGCAACCAGTCAAAGACTGTATCGAGACGGAATCAGCTAAGAATTTCTCTAATATATCTAATATATATAACTTCTCTAATATATCTTTACAAGAGTCAGATCAGAACAACAATGGAATACTGCTGTCATATCTGGGTAAAAGCTTCATAATAATTACTCTCCAGCCTTTATTGAGATCAAAAGTGGTTATACGGCTTTGTAGTTGATTTAATTTTGTTACTACAACACTTTTTTCACAGACGGATCTAAATATGCTTACACAAAATCAACCAAATCGTATAACAACATTTTTTTTTAAAAGGTTGGGTTCTAATCTGGGTGATAATAATGTATTTAGCTCTAAGTTGAAATGATAAACCTTCTTTCTGGTGTAACCTCTTAACCCAGTTTTCCTTCCTATTATTCCCTCTTTTATAAATTCATTCACTGTTCTCTTGATGGTTCATTAATGGATTTTGAAGATGGACGACAGAGTATGAAAGTCAAACTATCACTATTTTCATTGCAGATATTCAGACGATCTATATTCCATAGTTTCAACACTTCAGACATTTACATTTAAGAATCGATATGCCACGTACAAGGGATCGAAACATCCATCCTCATCCCATCCGTATTCCATTAATAAGGAAGAGGTTGAAACCAAATACCTCCTTCTCTAGGACACTTATTTGTGGAACAGAATCCTGTGATCATTCTGGTTCGATCATTCCAATCTTAATAACGTCACGTCTAGGGTCAGCCATTATCTATCCTACATATCATAAAATACAATTTTCATTTAATACTTTCACGTCTTTATAACCACCTTATTCAGTAACCGTCGATGTTGAGTGGTTGGTCTGCCTTGCATTGGTTAACCAATAATATAAAGAAAAACAGGAAATCTGATAATGATTTGGCGTCACATGATGATGTCCACAACAGAATTCATCGAATATTGTAGTAGATTCTATTCAGTTACAGTGATTTTATGTTAGTTGGAAACACTCAACATACAGTTCAAAATAGCGATGTTCTTCCTGAAATTCTGTCAGTGTCTACATTTAAGGTGGTTTATAACGAACGGAATAGTAAAAAGATTTGAACAGTATTTGCTAGATAACAGTTCCTATATTTAGGCTTAGTCTGGGAACTTGTATATGTTTTTTTTATTTTCAAGCTTTTCACCACAAGCAAGGGAATAGGGAAACTAAATTGCAAAGACGTTATTGAGTGTTAGAGAATATGAAATCAAAAACTATCAATGAGAGAACAATAAAAGAATAAGAATTAAGAAGACAGAAGATATCGATTGACATTTCATTTAAATATTTGAAGATCAAACTGACTGGGATGCAAGAAGCCGGAAGAGGCTTTCATGTAATAAGATAGAAAAAAAAACCGTTAGAAGTTATGGTTACATCTTTCAATTGTAAAATGTTGAAATCTTGCGATTAAATTCATAAAGTCTAGTTACCATAGAGGAAAGTTCAACAGAAAAATTAGCATGAAAGTAATTATAGAAAAAGCACAGTGGGGCACCTTTACAGCTGTGGAATGTGACTAAAGCCGAGATGTTACGTCAGGATCAATAACATTGCAGATTCTTCTTTTGATTTTATCAAGAACTAGCAGTAGATCCCGGCGTTGCCTGGTGATGTAACAGTAATAGATAGATCAAGTATTGACCATCATAAAGACTGAAAAATAAAATTGACAAAGATTATTGTTTAAGGTTAACGGACACGCATGTCTTAATTAGTTATTTTTGTTTTTTTTTGTTATTTTGGTTTTTTTTTACGAATTGGTCAAACCCAAACAAAAACATTGTTTTCAATCGTTATGAGTCTATCGATTGAACAGAATTTTATTATAAACAATTGTCTTGTAAATGGAATTTTTAAAGAATTCTGAATGTAAAAATAAAGAAAAAAGTGTGCAAGACAATAAGAAACACTACCTGCCAAAAAAAAGTAAAGTTTTGTTGTAATCGTTTGAAAAATGTAGGAAATCCGATCCCATATATAAACGAACACACACACACACACACACACACACACACACACACACACACACACACACACACACACACACAACCTGGCGAAAGAATCGTGTTTTATCGTGTTTTCAAATTGATTTCGTGCAAAAACAATTGTGTTTTTCCAATTTGGGGCGCTGTCAGAACCACAGCAATGTAATTTTACGTAGTCATGTGAAGTTTTGTTGAAATCTGTTGAAAAATGTAGGAAATCCGATCCAATATATAAACGTACACACACACACACACACACACACACACACACAATCTGCGTTTTATAAGTAAGATATCTAAAAATATAGCCGGAGCATCAGACGAGATAGAGTAGCTCCGTTTAAAGAAAGGATGAATGATGGACTTATAAATGCATCAGATAGTTTCTGGCGGGAAAAAAATTCTAATATGATACACTGAACCAAATTTAATAGAAGCAGATATTAATTCAGTATAACCTTTACACTTCATGACACGTGTCTATTTTTCTTAGGATTTTCTCCGATTATATATTTAGAAACTATGTTGAAAACACATAAAAAATCTGTGAGTCATAAGCGTCACTTTTCAGCTTTTCCTAAAAAAACAAAAAGACTTGTTCCTTAGACGATTTTGGACCTTTTATTGCGAATGGCATATTTTAAATTTAGATACTTTATTAAGGAAATAAAAACGGCCTGAAAAAAAAAGAAATAATTCTAAACTGCTGTAATGTCTAATGAAATATATAGCGAGGTATGCTGGAGAATTCTCATGGGAAAAATGACTGAAAAAGAAATTGTTCGACCTACGAAGACTGAGAATAACATGAGAAACGAAAAAAAAAATTAAAGAAAATAGTAATTACAAAGAAAATATTGCTAACAAGAGACAGCTAAAATGTTTTGGAAAGATGTTCTGATGAATCTAACATTCAGTTCGCACACTGAGATAAAGAGAAGCCGGTTAAAACAGCGAGTAACCTAATTGACGAACTTCAGAAAAGGAATCACAATGACATAAAGTCGCAAGAATTTCTTTGAGCAACAAAAGACAGGAAGCTGTGGAGAACTATGATCGTCCATATCATGAAAGAATATAACACATAAAGAGAATTTAGAGAGAGAAAACAGAGAGACAGAGAGAGAAATGAAAGCATATAATTTGAATCGTCATATTAAAAAAAAAGAAAAAAAAAGTTTTTCCCATGGAAATTATTTTAAGCCGGCAAAATAAAAAAAGAGGAATTAAAAAAAAGTTTATTGATCAACTTGACGCACATTCCAAGTAGAATACGGCTGAAATATTCAATTGTTGCCGACAATATGGCATTCAGATTCTCCAAATCCTGACTCGACCTGCCACTATGATTTTGTATTAAATCTAAGTGCAACTGCATGTGGAATCGATGGCCTCGAATGAGAATGTCGGGGAGAACATATCGTGCCATTGAAAGCATAAAAGAACATAATAGCTTATTGTTAACGTTTATTTTAAGGGGGTGAAATTGTTGTTTCATAGTTTTTTTTTTAATTAATTCAAAAGGACTTCAGAAATTAAGAATGACAATTAAGTTTCCGTAATATTTTTTTGAAGATGTTAAATAATAAACCTTTTTTGTCTAACATATGTAAGTTCGGGATGACTTCTCCGTGATGTAATGGGCAGTAAGCTTGTCTTACTAAAACAATTATGACTAAGTAGTGAATTCGAGCTTCTCTAGGTGACATCCATGGGTCAGACGATAAACTACGTCCAACAGCAAGGCCTCTGATCAGGAGGTTTTGAGGAGCGTGGAACGACCTCTTAATTGCTGGCGTTCCCAGGTCCACCCTGACCCGGGGTGGTAGCATCTATTAGGGTCTCAGCTATGGGTAAATAGTTGACACCGAAACTTGTGTAAAAATAGGTTTTAATATAAGAAATACTTTGTAAAATTATTAGGAGCAATAATTTTTTAAGGAAAAATTATTATCAGCAATACTTAAAAAAAAATACTAGCAATACAAAAAGCTATACATTCTTTGAAAAAAAAATATTACCAGCTATATATTTCTTCAAGGAAAAATATTCCCAGAAATAGATTTTTGAAGGAAAACATATTACCACCAATAAAAATTTTTTCGGCATTAAATAACCCATTGATATCGATATGCTGTAAAACAAAAACCAAACGAAACATGCTGTAAACACCAAATCAAACCAAACCCAAGACTATACTGCTATTTTATAAACACCAATCCCCGGTATAGTGGGCGTCATGTGACCGGAGTGAGAGACTGGCCCGAAGAACGGAGAAGATACAATAAATGCCGTAAAATAAACCAAACCAAACCTCTCTAGATGACCCATATTTTGGGTCTTGTGCCACATCTAAGTTACGCTTGGAAAACCACCATATGTAAGTTTGAGATTGGATACTTCTATGTCGTGTCATCTGTAGCTAGCTTGTCTCACTAGAACAATTAAGAACGAGTTCGATCCTCAGCAGGTGACCCGTACTTTGGGCCATGTAAGCTTGAGAGTGGGCATTTTGACGTGGTGTAGTGGTTTGCAAACATGTTTCGCTAGAACCATTACGACTGAGTAGGGGGTACGATCCCTATTGAGAGGCCCATAATTTCACCTTCGTAACACATATAAGATATGCTTATATGTATGCCATATCTAAGAATGACTCACAAGCATGTGTCCTCGAACATGCATTAATTGCCTTCAGGTAAAGTTTCATTTAGACTTAATAGCTTTCCTGTTTACAGTTGTTTCGCTAATTACAAAAACGTACAGATTCAATATTAATTATGTCAAGACAACCATACTGAAAAATAAATATTGAATTCGCAGATCATTTCATACATATAATCTGCTCAAATTGTTCAGTCACCTACAATAATAACATTCTAATTTGAATGATGACCTTATAAAATAACCAAACCTATCTCATCTAGTTTAGTCTGCGGAAAGGACATAAATTGATACTTTTATTAAATTAATTGGTCCTATATAGACTTTAGTTGTAATCACCTTGCATAGCTTCTAAGTACAACAATAAACAACAAAAATTATAAATATGCTTAATTACAATATCAATCATTTTTTTTTTCTTCATAATTACTGTCCATTTATTGTTCTCTCTCTCTTTAATAATGGTATGTTTTCTCATATTCTTTTACACGCAGTAATACTTTGCATCTTGGGGGTTTCATTTTTTTACTTCTTAAGATGAAATGGTTAAAAATAAGTAATAATTTGATAAGGTTTTCTGGTGTCTTTTTCTCCTTTTTAAAAAAAAATGATCTGATGTTTGACTTACATGACAAATGATTATTGACAAATATATGCCTTTTTTAAATATGAAGCTCAGACATTGTATTTATGACACTCTGTGTCATAAAGATTTAAATATGATACTCAGGCACTATGACACTGTGTCATAAAGATTTATATATGAAGCTCAAATAGTATGCCTTTATGACATGCCGTGTTATAGATATTTAAATATGAACCTCAGACATTGTTTTTATGACACTCCGTGTCATAAAGATTTAAATATGAAGCTCGGCCATTAGGACACTCTGTGTCATAAATATTTAAAAATGAAACTCAGACATTGTCTTTATGACAAAGAGTGACATAAAGACCGTCTTGTTTGAAGCATTGATCTATAATGATTTATATGCCCCTTTTCTGGGGTATGGTAGTTCAGTGATTTTAAATATCCGGCCAATGGGTTTCAGTCAGTTATATGTGCCATGAGTGATACACGTTTAGGCAATCATGTATCTTTCGATACATGACTGCCGAGGCAGATTCTTTCCCGCAGTATGTTTCCATTTCTTTCTGCTGTAGAACAGTTGCCATCCAAGGCTACAGAAAACAGTCTATCCTGCTATTTATCCATAGGACGAAGAGGATACATACCTTTCCAAAGTGATTTAGCGCATAAATGAATGTAATGAATTCGAACACAGCTCTCCGATTCCTCAATCCGGGAATGGAATATGCTCTCTGTTTTAGCAATTTTCGATTTGGTAAACAGCAATTTAAACTGATATTTAAGCTGAATCTATTTTTAAAAAAGAAACAACTTTTGCAGCAACACAGAGCAGCTAACATGAATTGGAAAGGTTATATTGAATCTATTGCTATATCTAAAGCTAACAACGTAGGTTCAATAGTGCGACAGAAATTAACATCCCACCGAAACAAACCACATATCTACCTGCAAGGATAAAGCACAACATAAATCATTCTCGGTTACGTAACTACTAGATTACCTAAGTACCAATAAATGTTTACACATGATGTATATGTGTGCATATCACTTGGTATTTGGACTGTTAAATGTTTGAACACTATTGTTCTGCGTTCATCTATATTTCAGAAAACTCGCCTTTATTTTAATACATAAGATATTGATCAAATAGATATCGTATAAATATGTTTCTAATGTTTTTTTCTCATAGCGGATCAAGAGTAAGAAAGTGGGCAACAATTAAAATATTATTAACAAAATAACATATAAACCAAATGCATTCGATTATAGGATGCATTGAAAACAAGTATAAAGAATGTGTTAGTGTTCAAGATTTAATACAAGTATCATTGGCTTAAATTAATCTCAACCCCCCAAAAATATACGTGACGAAATTTGATGTACCTATGGCGACAGACGGCCGGATCCTGGATCTAGGATCCAAAATATTTAAAACGAAAACGATGATTAATTCAGTCATATCAGCTAAATCTATAAGTAATAAATCTAGTGTTGGTTTGGGTGGTAGATGACACCGATAAAACAATAAGTTATATGCTTAACGTGAAAAATATATAACCTGAGATATATATATATATATATATATATATATATATATATATATATATATATATATTTAATATTTATGAATGACAAATACTAAGAGATGAGAATGAATCTCCGTCCTTCTGCGAACGCAGGTATATCTTAATATGCGTATTTGTCTAATTCGGGGGCGGTTTAAATGTTGCTAATTATTCAAGTGTACAAGATTCAATACTGCTTATTCTTCTAAATGTCGTGTTCTTTCAGAAAGTTGGCGATCATACCTCTCCACAATATTTTTTTTTAACTCTTAATAAATTATTATGTTTTGCTATCTCTCCGACATATTCTTCAGTCGTCCATTTATTCAAGACCACAAGATAGGTTATCCGTATATTTCCACTGTCTCTATTGCCTTGAAACTATCCTGTACGTATCAGATTTTCCAAGTCATCTTTCCTCAAAGTACCCTGGAAATTTCAACTGTCTCTTCCTGCTATTAAGTATAAATGCACATTTTATTTTCAATTTCTCTAAAACATCATCGTTACTAACATGTCTGGTCCATGGTATACTCAGGACCCTTCTGCTAAATCAGATTTCTGTTGTTTCAATACTCTTCTTCATCTGTCAATCATAGACGTTTTTAAGGCGACTTTTTCCCCGCGTGTCTGTCATTGATGGCACATCTTGTTTGGTTGTTCTGCTATGTATCTGGAGATTCTTGACTAAATCCAAAGAAGAATCGACCTCGCATCTTTTATTTCACCTTTACTCCGGCGTAATCTAGAGTTCTTTTAACTTGTCTATAAAATATTTCATGGTAATTTTACCGATGAGCTTTGCAATTTAGTCCATCGATTTCTCGTATTTAAGAACAGTACTAATTTGACTGTTGGAATCGCTTTTTGGATGTTCTACGCTAATAGTCTGTGGTCTTGCATTTCTCGTTTAGGGACGTCACTTCCGGCTTTGTGCTTTCCTGTCATCATTTTCAATCTCCTTGAATCATGTTCTTTCTTAAACTTTCTTTCACATTAATTCGCAGAAACCCATTGAACTCTAGTGGCTTTTATTACCGTGAAATGATTTACAAAATGATATATAGATAATAGTTCAAAAGATTTATGTTCTCGAGAATATTCAAAATCCTTTAGGGTAACATAAATCAATAGATTTATGTTACCCTAAAGGATTTTGAATATTTCATTAGCAGATGCCGCATTTATATATATATATATATATATATATATATATATATATATATATATATATATATATATATATATATATATATATTATGTACACACCCATATATATACATTAATTTTTCAATATTTTCATTGTTCAAAACATATGTATATATATGTATATATATATAAGAGAGAGAGAGAGAGAGAGAGAGAGAAACACACATACATATATAGACATAAAATCATTTCTAATATCCCTATCTAGTGTATCTAGTAAATTTGATACGCACACACTTACACACACATATATATATATATATATATATATATATATATATATATATATATATATATATATATATATATATATACATAATATATATATATATTTATATATATATATATATTATATCAAAACAATTCTAAGAAAATCATTGAGGGAATCTATGATATACTAATACACACACACATATATATGAGTTTGTGTGTATGTGTGTGGTCTGTTTGTCATTTTAAAAGATTTTATATCTATATATCTATCCGTCTATTTTTTCTCTTCTCTCTCTCATTCTCTCAGGCTTTTTCACGCTTTCATCCTCTCTCCATATAATATGTGCGTGTGTTTGTGTGCAAATTTGTTCAAACATGCACATAAGTACGTACACAGACACATAAATAACACCCCTTACACACATATATATATATATATATATATATATATATATATATATATATATATATATATATATATATATATATATATATATATATATATATATATATATATATACATTACCTACACCATATATGAACACGCACATACAGACGGACGTACACACAAATGAGTGCGTGTGAGTATTAATAAACCTGTTCCTGTATGTATATGGCTCTATCCGGAGAGTCGGATAGAGACAAAGGAAAAAAAAAACCTTAAGTGACTGTTTCTTATACGTAAAACATGCTGGAATTGATACTCAAGAAAAATTCGAGGAAAATATTTGAATAAAGAGCTCAACGTTAATACTGTGTTGCATTTCTCTGCCTGTGCGTGTTACTTGTAAAATGGCCTTCAGCATTTCCTGTTTCTGAAATGTAATTGCTTTCTATGGAAAAACGAAACACGCCTGTGAGGGCAAATCAAGAAGAAGAAGAAGAAGAAGAAGAAGAAGAAGAAGAAGAAGAAGAAGAAGAAGAAAGACAATACGAAAAAAAAAAAAACAAAGTTGATGATACCTGGGCAATGACATTGATTCCTCTTTTTCCTTTTTCTATTCTGATTAAATCTGGGGACTTCACCGGTGATGGAAGATAACGAAAAGCAGATTACAAATGCTTGCGTGTTGTAAGAACAGAGTCACTACCAGTCTTGTACATTCTTTGATCCCTGAGGTATTCTTGTCGCGAGCAAATGCGGGATCGCTTGAAAATTCCTGATAAGCGGGTGTAAATGTTATATCACATCAAGACAGAACAACATCTTTCTAATGACAGTGTTGATTCATTTTTTTTTAAAAAAAACAATGAAGTTTACATACCGATTACATAATCATATACATATTCATTTAGTACACACTCACAGAGACACACGTAGATACACACACACACACATATATATATATATATATATATATATATATATATATATATATATATATATTTTTAATAAAAATTATTCTGATTTTTTAACATTAGATCGACTATGGTGTGTGTATGTCACCACGAAATGTATCTTTTATGTATTAGACATCCGACAACATTCATATTTCTTTACTTAAACCCCTTCCACTCACCTCTACTAAAATTCTTCTGTTAAGGTTTAATCTCCTCCTTCTCTAGTCTGTTGCCCCTCTCTTTAGGCCCCCAACATTCGTCCCACACTCATACTTACACTCTCTCTAAATTCTGTTTTTATTTCCGGAGTTGTTTTTTCTGTTTTTTTTTGAATATGTAGGTCTGATGAATTGGATCGTATTTACGGATTCCAATGGAATAAATTATAACCATGGAATATTAGTGTTTAAGCCTTTTATTATAGCCTTTTACTCTGTCCTGGACATTGAGTTCTACCTGGATTCTATCCGCTTGAATTTTTATTCAAAAAATATACATGTATGTGTATGCACCTATGTATATATATTTATATATTTGGCATATGTATGTGTATATATATATCACTAATATTATCTATCTATCTATCTATCTATCTATCTATATATATATATATATATATATATATATATATATATATATATATATATATATATACAGGCTGTTTTATGATAGGCGCAATCGTCAGGCTGCGAATGTTTTGTTTTTCCACAACTATTTATATATATATATATATATATATATATATATATATATATATATATATATGTTGTGTGTGTGTGTGTGTGTGTCAGTGGTGCATTGTGCTCTTCTACTATTGCGGTTATTTTTATGGTAGTGGCTTCTTTATTTATTTATGTGGGTTAATTTATTGTTTTTAATTTTCATTTTGTATTATTTATTCTTTTCGGTTTTTGATGTTTTATTAACGTAGTAAAAAAGAAAACAAATGATGGGGATTTGCTTATTTAATGGTTAGTCTTGGTCTGCGAAGAGAAGGCTATTTATTCGTTCAATATTTAGATTGCTTACCGTAGTCTTTCCTGTTATTTTGGTGGGGACATATTTAATTTATTTATTTATTTATCTATTTATTTGGATGTATTATTTTTACTTGTTTTTGCCTATTTTCGATTATTTTTATTTGTCGTAACGGTTATTTTAGCGGGGGCGATTTGTTAATTTGTTCATTTTTTATTTATTTGGATTAATTTTTATTTGTTTTTTTTATTTACTTATTTTTCATTTTGTATATTTTATATTTTATTTTATTTTTTATATTTTTATTTACTCTATTTGTTTTTGATTTTTGAGTATCATATTAATGTTTCTTTTTATCACGCTATAGTAGTTATAACTATTTTTCTTCCAATTTTAGAATTGCTTGTTCAGTTTATTAATTTTTACTTTATTTATTTATTTGGTTTGCTTATTTTTACTTACTCTATTTCTTCTATTCTAACGGGAGTGTTGTTTTAATTTGTTTGCGTTTTTTCCATATTGTTACTTATTTATTTGTATTTATTCATTTCATTTTTTGATTTTTAAGTAACTTCCTGTCTGCAATTTGAGATGAGCTCGAGATGGAAACTGCGGGATAAAAAGAGTTGCCTCTTGTATCTCCTGATATATAGGAAATCGAAAAGCTTATGATGAATCTCTTTCTGGGCTTTCGGACTGAAAACGTCATTAGTATAAATTGAACAAGCAAAATTGATTGTTAATAATGCGAAGTGTGAGTATTTATTACTGAGAAAGACGTTGTGAATGCAGAAAATATACCTGGAACTCCTTTCCCGGGATGACTTTTAGAAATTTAGTCATGTGTCACTGGATATAAGCATTTCAGCAAATCCGTGTCCATTCACAGCGATATTTTCTTCAGTTTTAAAAAAAATATTAAAAAACATTAAGAGCTATTAACGGTGAATGAGATGGTTAGTCATTAACTTCAATGGATATTAGTAAAAAATTCGTTGACTTTTAAAGCAACATATTTTCATATTTTGGAAATACATTACTAGGTCAGTGTTCGTACCTCTAAACCTTTTTTGAACAGATTATATCGCTTTCAGCTCTCCCCAAAAGATGTTTATCAGCAGTTTACGCTTGTGCTAATAGTTTGTAGAAAATTATATCCTTTTTTATCATAGTATGGTTTTGCATTTCCTTGAGTGTCCTATGTCAGTCTGGAACAATCTATTATTTTATATTATATTCACTGAAGCCGACTTCACGTAGGGGTTTCATTCTACTCGCATCTTAACCAAATTTTTCATAGCTATTTTATAGTGTTGTCTATTTACTTATTTTTTAATTTAGATTTTTGTTGTTAAATAAATTAAGTAAACAAATAAAAATTGAAGAGAGAAGAACGAAAAACGTGTCAGTTCATCCTGTTTTTTTTTCTTTTCTTATTGACATTTGATGTGGTTTTTAATTTTTTTTCCTTTTTTCTGGCTTCATATTATCCTATTTAATATCTGTTTTTATTGCACTGACTAAATGGAGAGAAATTAGCACCTTCTCGAATATTACAGGATCGAGTCGTTAAATGCAGCGTTCAACAAGCAGGTGACTAAAATCGCAAGAATAAATTTTATCCAGTTACACCCTTGTTCAAATCAATTAATACAAAACAAATAATTCCGTTATTATTTACTTTTTTGATATTTTTCCAATGAAACATGACTCAATTTTCTCACGCTTCCTTGGTCCATCGCAGATAATGGCCGTAGGACAACTAATCGACAGTCGAGACAATAGTTTCAGGGCGTGATGAAAACTTGATGCTATCACGGACGACGCAATATTTTACAAGGCCAATTATTTAATTATACTTGATAGTTATTTGTTCAGAAGTAATTAAGACTGGATATTTGTGACATGGTAATTTTAGTATATGTCGATATTTATAGATATCTGTCCATATATGTCTATATAGTCTGTATAGTAATTTTTAATAGCGATAACCTTTCATTTGCATTTTAAACCATTATTCCCATAAAATTGATGTTAACCCTCTGCTTCAAATTCCTACCAATAATCTTCTCTCAACATTATAACACAAACTTGTACGACTTCCCTTAAATATCGTCAAAGAAAGACTCATCTACATACCAAGACTACGTATATTGGAAAATAATTCTTAAAATACAAATGGATGCTGAGTAGATCCTTCAGATTTCTCAATGCATTTTTCGCCAACAGTATAAAATGAACACGTGCACCTTCCTCTACTGCACAGTAAATTTATAACTGATCTGAACTATTTGTAAAAACTGGTTATTGGAATATATTCCAAGGTGCTAGGTTACATATAGTTTGTTGATTAATTACGCTAGCAACGCGCTTCGTTCATTACTGAAACTAAATCTCATATGTACGGAATATTAAGTACACATGATCGAAATAGAGTTTGTCATTATACGTTAAGATTCGTACAAAACAACTACAGCAAAATACACTATGCGCGGTGAAAAATATAGAATCTCAAGAGGATATTAGCAATGAAGATATCGGAAACACAATAGTGTTGAGGGTAAATGGATTTGGTAAAATGTCAATACATTCATTCGATTTTTTTTTCATGCTCAGCTACTCAAGTTAGATTTGGTAGTCGTCTGAATTTACAAGACAACGAAGCGAAACATACTTCTGAAACCAACTCTGAATCGTTTATGAAGAACAAGATTTAGGTAATGGAATTGCTTTCCCAATCGCCTGACCTAAAATCAAATTGTACATTTGCAGCATGAAATGGAAGATGTTATTCACACACGGACGGTATTAAATTTGAGCAAGTTGAAACGACTGTGCTGAGATGAAATGGGAAAATATTTGTCAAGAAATGCAGAAAGTCCAAATGCTATATTTAATACAAATGCTCGCAGGTGGAACTTAATTAATTAAGAAGTAATAAAAAAGACATGTTTTCCTATTTCAGTTGTAATGTATGCCAGTGTACGCGTTGACACTAAAGTGGATTGGCTTCGTTTCCTTGTGTTTTCTTTTCGGTGTATCAATTTTTTATGTTATTTACTGCGGTATTTATCTGTAGTTAGTCATTAGGTTGGTCTGCACGTAAAGGTAGATATATATTAGATGCAGTAAACAAGTGGCTACTGTTTGGTAGTTAAATGATTCGAGAAGTGAGGTTCGATATAAACGACATTTCATAACATTTTAACAATATTTTCTTCGACAGGTTGACTAGTCAGGGACCACAGTTAGCAAGTAGTTCTCGGAGATAAACACTTTCGCAGAATGAAGACGAAACCTCTTTATTGCGAATTTGGTATTGTTTTAAATAAGCGTATTTGGTATTGTTTAAAATAAGCGTATTTGGTATTGTTTTAAATAAGCGTATTTGGTATTATTCAAAGACAGCTTAAACGGCAAAGTTATTTCGAATGTTTTCTCCAATTTGGTTTGACGCAATCTTCCTAAATTAATTTCGCTAGCTTTGCTTTTCACTGAGTTAAACTTAGCATACATTTTGCATGAAGTGATCTGGAATACACTATTATGATTTTTTCACATCAAGCAACGTAATAACAAGGGATTACAGAGTGCGAAAGAATAAGAGAAAAAAAAAATATATTAAGGAGAGAGAATAAAAGAACATTATATTTTAGAAAAAAATGGATAACGATTGACATTGTATTTACAGATTTGAAGGTCAAAACTGAATGTAAAACAAGAAAGCGGAAGAGAGTTTCAAGTGAGAAATGTGAGAGAAGAAACAGTTACCACAGAAATTATGGTTACACCTAACCACATCAAATGTAAAATGAACATATAAATGATGAGACCTCGCCGCCAATCTAGTACCGCTCTGAAATTAATAACGTCGTACTATCAACGAGGATAGGTCATTACAAAAAGTACCAGGGACATATTTCTAGAAAAGACACAGTTTACGTAACAGCAGCAGGAAAGTGACTGAAGCTGAAATACTAAAACTTAAGTATTTAAGATTTGGCTAAGTTTCAAATATGGCGGAACACGGGATTATTTTGGTATAGATAAGCGTCTTTGAAGAGAATGATTTGAAAGAGGCTTTGAAAGAGGCTTAGAATTTCCCCATATTAACACAGTAATAAATTATGTATTTATGGAGCGTTTTGTTCATTTTTGTACACTGTTCCAGTGTAGCCGGCAATATTTCGTCATCGTTCAAAAAATACAAAATTCTATAATATAGTCGCATGTTGATATTTATTCCTTTATATTATCTACAAGATTTTCTAATGATTATGTTTATCAGACCTAGTGACCATTTTGGTTTGCTATATTTAAGACTGACAGATGACTTAAAAAAGGCTAGATCTTAAATATAGCTTTAAATAAGTGATTAAATGCATTTACGTATAAAATTTTTATAATAATTTCTGAGAGAAATAGTTTTTAGCTTGCAAAGCCTTTAAAATACTATCATTCTTATATAAAGAAATATAAAAGATGAATCTGTAATGTTATCAGCTCTGGCCTGGCATCTCTGTTTTAGTTCCATTCAACCAACCGTAACATGGCTTCACCGTACCATTTTCTAAAAATATTTCCATAGTAATAGTTCTGAATTGCTTTACACTTTCGTGCCTTGACTTTACGAATTTATGCGCAGTACAAGATTGGTGGCAATGTTTCATCATTTTACAGCTCAAATGAACAGATGAAACTGTAGGTTCTATGCTAACAGTTTCCTCATTTGCATGTCTCGCTTGTGGAATACTTTCTGGCTTCTATTTAATATTGATCTTCAAAACCTTTAATGCCATTATAATCGTTAAATTGACAGCTCAGTCTCATCATTCTAGAATTGAAATTAGTATATACAACGCTAGGTTCTATCTTAACACTCTCCATTCTTGCACTTCACGCTTGTGGAATTGTCTCCCAGTTTCTTTCTTTCCAATCAACTTTTATTTTAAATTTATATTCATTGTCAATCTTCATATTCTGTTTCCTTTATACGTGTTCTTTTATTGTCCGGTTTCGTTAATAACATGTTTCTTCTTAGATTCATTCACGCTTAGTCCTTGCTTCGTTGGAATGATTAAAAAAATGTTTGGCTTTAATTATGTGTAAAATCCTTATGTAACGGTTTAGAAAGAATCTATGGCATGCGATCTTTGAAAATTTCTTTCTTAAAAGCCACAGGAATGTGTCCTTAATATAAGTTTTAAGCTACTTCCTAATTATATTATTATTTGAAAAATTTGTAATTCAGATGAATTTCTCAGTAAATAACCTATATGCAACTATATTAAAAATTTTAATTTAGTTTTATTTGTACTCCGAGCAATCTTTAATTATCAGTAGTATTTTGTTAAATGCATTTTGAACATTTCAAATACACCTTTCCGATTAAGATGTTCTGAAAATATTTTTGTAAGAAATTTTTAAAATATGGAATAAGAAAATTAATAGATTTTGCATGAAAATTTACAAGGGACGCAGGGAATCTCTACTTCGTTCAACACAGAATACCCACAGGCATTAAGCATTCCTATTTGAATTTACCTGTAAAGAAATTATTTTTTTAAAGAATCTGAGTTTGTTGATGAAATCCTGGTCTTGAAAAACGCTAGAGAAATATTTCATCTATTACAAAAAAGCTTTTCCTAAGCAAGACGTTGTTAAAACTAATAATGAGGATAGAATTCAATATTGATGACTTCCAAATTCCTCGTGTTAGCCTTTACGCGTAAGTGCAGATGGTGTAATGGTTAAAATGACGGAGATGCATAAACGGCTCGACGAGTTCAAATGACAGCCGAGATCATTATATTCACTTTTGATAGAATAATATTGAGAGCTATAAGGATCCATCTCTCCCATCCAGCTATTAATTATATAGAAAGGGAGACGTGATTCTCTAGACGTGCTTGACGACAGGTTTAGTAGGAGAACGCTAGATTCAAAGCTTTTTGTAGTCCAGTTGAGGCACATATGTGATCTAATACTAATCCCCGATCTGCATAGATGTAAGTATTAAGCAGAGGTTGGGCTTATTCTAAAAACACATATGGGCGTGAACATAATGAGACTGGACGGTAAACAGCAGACATGCTGTAAATTTGAAATCACAGAACGCGAAAGCAAGGCCAGAATGGTCAACGATTGGCTGGTATTCTGACAGATGGATTGCTTTTGTCTGTATTTTGAATACGAGTCCAAAACAGCACGAATTCAAGGAAAGACATTCTTTCTTCTTTTTTATGTGTCATGTCCTTTCAAAACGTAAGCGATCATGGCTCTCCACCTCCCTCTATCCCTTGCAGATCTCAACAATTTCCTTCACTCTGCTTCCTCCCTGAGACCACTATCTGTCATCCACCTGCTCAAGTTCGCCAGGTATGACACGCGCTGATTTCCCTTGTCTCGTTTTCCCGCTATTCGTCCCGTGAGTATCAGATTCTCCAAGCCCTCCTTCAAGGCGACAACCTGTTTCATGAGACAAGCTTGTCGCCTCTAAGTGTTGACTTAAATGTTCACTTTTATATTTACACACCATGTATCTATGATATAGAGCACTTTTTATCACTTAAATATAGCACATATATATAGTATTTTTTTTCATATATATATATATATACACACACACACACACACACACACACACATATATATATATATATATATATATATATATATATATATATATATATATATATATATATATATATATATATATATATATATATATATATATATATATATTCAATTCTCGGTAGTGGATGCGTACTGCTGATGAGTCCCAAATATAGGACGAAACGGCCGTCCAGTGCTTTCTGCATTCTGTTGAGGTTTCTATCAGACTCGATGAATTAATTGAATATAATTATCAAATCCTCCTAATAATTACTATCAGTGTATATCATCGCTTGAACCGGCTTCTAATGCTCTAGAGTTAGTGGCTTGGTGATTGTAGTCGTGGCTCCAGGGGTCACAGTCCTATGGTTTCAGAGAACGCAGTATGGTTCCACCACGGAATATGTGAGTGAGCGACGCTATATTGAGTCTGATTTGCAATCTCTTCGTCACCGAGGCTCATTAGAACGTTTGGTATGATGTTCGCTTCACAACCTAACTGTCAGTGTTTCAATTCTCGGTAGTGGATGCGCACTGCTGCATGCGCTCGAGAACTAGATGTCTGTTTTTGAGACTTAGTGTATATAGGAATATTCCAATTTATTGTGCTTTATCAGAGTCGTCTGTTAATTTATTAACTATTTTCACAAGGTTTATGTGTGCTATTTCAAGTACTGGGTATGTTGCAGAAAGAGAGACAAATTTTTAATTTCTATCATATGACCAGGATCTCGTGACATTTCATGTACTTGTACGAACAATAATTTGGAGGAGAATATCTGCACACTATTACGCCCCCAAATGTAATCTCTAGTTCGGTGACAAGTGAAACCTTAATGGAATTACTCAGTCAAACATTGATAATGAAACCTCTATGTAAGAGGGATAAGCAAAATGAGTTAATGATGTATTGATTTTTTTTTTCTCTTTATTAATTACATTATTTTAATCTTGGATTAATTTATTTGTCATATGTTTTAAATCATATGAAAACGTATTTTTCAAGAATATCAATTACTCACATACGCGTTTACTAGCCATAGAATTGTTTCACTTGCGTTCTCCATAGCTTGCCTGAATCTTCGACCAAGATTTTAAATGTATGTGGTCGTTCAGAAATTAAAAAAAAGGAAAAAAACAGCATCTCTGCTCTATATATAAATACTTGTTCACACACACACACACACACACACACATATATATATATATATATATATATATATATATATATTATTATATATATATATATATTATTATTAAATTTTATTTAAATACACACACACACACACATATATATATATATATATGTGTGTGTGTGTGTGTGTGTGTAATTTAAATAAAATTTAAATAAAAACAGACCACTTTAAGGTTCCATGTAAAATTATTTCACCACAGCCTTTTAAAAGACCTGCGGATCATCAGACTTTACTTTTTTTGACGGGCCGTATTTAATAAAGACAGACCACTATATATATATATATATGTGTGTGTGTATGTGTATGTGTGTGTGTGTGTGTGTTTGTTTGTTTATATATAGATATAAAACGATAACGTTTTCATATTTACGTAAATTGTAATAAAATCCTAATGAATTTTTAATGTTTTATTCAGTGTGTTAATCATATATCTATTGCTGTAGTGTATTTCTCCTGTATTTATTCATTAAAAGATTGACAGTAGTGAGCAAGGATAAAAAAATGTAGAACCTTAAAATATGATTTTTTTTTCAATATGCTTTTATTATGAATACATATTATTACCTACTAATAAAATATATATCGCTAATATAAATGCGTATATGTTATATTTAAATTTAACTATATTTAATGAAAATCTTTGAGATGCCTAATACAATAAATCTATCTATCGATATATATATATATATATATATATATACATATATATATATATATATATATATATATATATATATATATATATATATATTCTCTATGAGTCTATATCACTATTATTTTAATTTTTAGTCAGTTTCTGATTTCTTTGCAGAATTTTTGTGTTTTAGTATTTATTTTTTGTTTATCTTTTCGTATGTGTTGTCAGAGTGTGTAATGTGGATTTCTGTATTTCTTGCTACTTTTTAGTGCACGTGGGTGTCTCAGTGGTAATGCATTTCCGTTGTTGGTTTTTATAGTAGTAGTAATAATGCCTTGAATGAAACCTTTGTTTCAGAATGAATTGTAATTTTTATTTTGTTTAAAACAATTAGAAATCGTTGAACAATTACTATGTTTTCACGATTATATGTGTTGAACTATGTCGCCTTTCACGATTGAACAATTTTCACGCTTGAAACTCCAAGCATGAAAGAGTCGGTGGCTATTTGCTGTTGACTTGCAGTGTCCATTTTCGCATTCATATCTGATTTATCCCTGATACTGAGCATATCCACCAGACATGCAGCATACATTATAACTAAGTTGTTATATGTATATATATATATATATATATATATATATATATATATATATATATATATATATGTGTGTGTGTGTGTGTTGAATACTTAAAAAACAGAAGATTTGAAAGTTTACTAGAATAATTAAACATTTTATATTTTTAATTAAATAGACAATACATTGATTTGGATCCTTTTGAACTTTTCAATTTGAATTTTATTTTATTCATTTTAAACCAGAGAAATTCTTAGTATACCTGTTTCGAATTTTATATTTATATTTATATAATATATATATATATATATGTATATATATATATATATATATGTATATATATATATATATATATATATATATATGTATATATATATATATATATATATATATATATATATATATATATATATATATATATATATGTAATGTATATATATGTATATATATGTATATGTATATATATATATATATATATATATATGTATATATACACACATATATGTATATGTATATATATACACATATATGTATATATATACATATGTATATGTAATGTATATATATTATATATATAATATATATATATATATATATATATATATATATATATTTAATAAATGTAAGAATGTATGGATATCTAACTACTACACATATTAGCACATACTACACATATAGAAGTGAATTATAAAGTTGTTGCGTAGAATACAGAGAAACACTGTTACAGAAGTTTTGGAGAATTTATTAAATTTTTCTCCGTTTATGAAATGTATACTTGCCTTGCAGTTAAATATATTTATTCTAATTGAGTGAAGGAAAAAATACAATGTCATCTATAGATTTCCATAGATTTCGTTGGGCAAATTTTGAGTGGTACACAAATTATTCTATACAGAGTTGAATGGCCTACGTCTATTATATATATATATATATATGCATTTTTTTAAAATTGTCAGCGTTTTTTTAATTAACATTGTGAGGCCATTTTTACATGTTATAATGTAAAACTTTTGTATTTTTTAACAAACAAGAAACCTATTTTACTGACTTTTAGATATGTCCTTTGGATGCGTTCATCTTTGCTCGGTGATGCGAATGTGGGCCTAAATTGATTTTTCTCCAAAATAACATCTATTGGAAGATAAAAGCAGGAGTGATTTACTGGAAGAGAAAACAAAAGGGCTTTCCATGAGCAGTAAAACCTGAAGAACTGATTATTATTTAGAAGCACATAAAATACCGCAGGCAGTCTCTTTAAAATAATTGCAAGAAACTCTAAGAGGCGATACGAACAGAACGAAAAATCTGGTTGACAAGCCAAGTCTATTGCACATACAGATACACCTGACGGCACAAACACAACCATGGAAGCCCTATCTAAACACATGTCTGTTGTGTACGCCAGAAACAAGCTGTTGGGAGAGAAAATGACCTCCAGTTTTATACAATAGAAATCCAGAAATTTAGAGACACGCACACAGATGCAGCTGCATGTATAAGCAAGTGTATGTTTAGAATTCAATAACTACAGCGAATAAAAGCACGCAGAAAATATTTAAAATACATTTTAACATCATACGCTTATATATTTACACACTTACATGTGTATATAAGTTTATTCATTGTTCCATAGTATAAATGTATGCAATTACATTCCTGATATATATATATATATATATATATATATATATATATATATATATATATATATATATATATATATATTAATGGGTAGATATACGAGCCAGCAATAGTATACAAATACATATAAATACTCTATAGAGTAAGAAAAAAGAGTACTCAGTGTAAAGTATCAGTGTTATTAGCTCTTGCAAATATATTTCTGTCAGTCCTGTTGTGTGATAAGCTAATTTTATAAATAACAACCAACTGCATTAATGCAAAGCTCTTCATTAAATTGAATAGAGCACTCCGGCTGATTAGCATTTGTTTACATTCGTAAAAACAACACGCTAGATTTAGCTGTTTCACTGTGCCAAATGAAGATAGCACAGTGGTAGAATCTCTGACTGACATCAAATAGCTTGAAATTTGAGTCTGCGAATTATATATATATATATATATATATATATATGTTTGTATGTATGCATATATAATAATTACAACTATTCAATTTAAGTTTATATATGAATTAGAACTATTGAATTATATATATATATATATATATATATATATATATATATATATATTCATTCACATAAGAAAAGGTTATAATTTTTCCAACGAGAGAACGTTAAATTAATTTAAAAAAGAAGAAACCTCTAATGTTTTTGGTGATAATGTTGATTTGTTTTAGTGTATATACAGTGCTGTTCGATAAAAGTGACTCGCCTGATCTTTTTACTTAAAATTTTTTTCGCCTATTGTTTTTGGGGTCAAACTAATTTTTAATCTTACTAATATAAAGAACCCTTTCCGACCTAGTAAAAAAGTTTACTCATCCTAAGGTATTCTATTGATAATCATAATTTTGGATATAAATAAGATTTATGGAAAAACTCTGTGCTACAAAAGTGACTCATTTATTTCCTGCAACTAGTAATCAATAGAAACATAACCGAACAGCTTTAAATAAAGAATAATAGAGGTATAATTTATTTATAATAGGTAATATAGTTCGAAATATTTAATAATCTATGGGTCCTCCTTTATTTTGAATAACCTTTTCAATCCTTTTTAGCATTGACTTGATTAGGTTCTGGCAAATCTCATCTCCAAGCATTGAATTCCATTCGGATATGAAATTCACAATCAAATCCTCTTTGTTTCTCAACTGCTTTCTCGGGAGCCTGTACTTTATAATGGTCCTTAAGTTTTCTACGGGGTTGAGGTCAGGAGATTGGGGCGGTCATTTCATAACACTCACCTGCTTCTCATCAAAGTATTCCTTAATCAATTTTGATTTGTGACAAGGAGCATTATCTTGCATAAAAATGAGTTTGGTGCTGTCGATTTGTAACCTTTCAGTAGAAGGGATCAGACAAGATACTATTTCCATGAAAAGAAAATCATCTCCATAACATTATACTGAACGGATTCTTGACAGTACTTACTGCTAAATTCAAAGAGCTTTCAAAGCTTCTTCTTCGGATATTAGATCGCTTATCCTTTGAATTTAGCTCAACTTTCGTTTCGAAGAAGAGAACATGTAGTAAAAAATCAGCTGAGTCACTTTAATCGAACAGCACTCTATTATATAGTATATTTTTGTTACACGTGTTTCAGGTCTTGAGACTTTCTTCAGGCAAATTAAAGGGATCAGTCTTTAAAAGAATAAATTTTCTTTATGTTCTTTTGATGTTTCAGTGTTCATTTTCTGTATTTGTAGTCAGCCTTGATCTCATTTTTGGACGTGTGGCAAAAGCGAATGTCTGCCTAAGTGCCAATTAAATCATTACGTTTAGTCTTAGTGGTGGTGATGATAAGTACTGTCAATGTCGGGTATTTTGTAATTTAAATTATTTCTTTCACTGAAACGCAATGAACGTTTTTGATCATCACGTTAAATTAAATCGGTTCATTAACAATAAGTTCACCACTAATTTTCATTTCCGCTAATATCTATATGGTACTTTTCATGTTAATATTAGCTTTTTCATTATATGTAAACATGCAGATTTCATTGAAGGAGGAAAAAGAACAAGTTTATCTAGCTATGTAACTGTTACAGTATGGGATAATTGTCTATCCTCAAAATTTTTAATATCTAAAATCACTAAACTAATAGGGTTTCTTTTTTCCAGATATTGTCATGAGAATCTTTGAAATTCAGCTAGAAAGAGCACAGCTTAAAATCGTTTTGTGTCAAACCCACTATGTCTTTCCCAAGTAAGCAATAAAGAGAGATTCATTCAGGCGCTCAGTAATGGCACCAATATTGATACTCTGACTACCATCTTCAAAATACATTCTAGAACCATCACGTGAAAGAGGAATAATTTATTAGAGATAAATACATTCTTATTAAGCGAAGTATAGTCCAATAGTGTTATAAAAATCCAGAAGATTTCAGTAAGATATCTTTAATCATTTCCATATCACTGTTCAACGCTTAATTGGACAATGTTGCTGTTACACAATTTGGACAATTCTGCTGTTACACCCAGTAACTCAATGGAAATGATATGGCAGAAAGGGAAGGAGAAGAAAGGAAAAAAGAAAAAAGGGGGAAGTAAAGAGGAAAGAGATGTACTTAGGGTTTTCGGAGGAAGAAGAGGGGTGGTATAGCTTTAGTAATTTAGATAAAAACAGATTTTAACGTTTGATAATAACTGAAATGTTTAAAAAAAACTTCCCGAAGAAATTAGTTTAATGCTTGTTAGCAATTTAAATATTCAACTTCTCTACAAATAAATTAAGGATTTAATACGAGTCGAATACTATATTAATAAACAACATAATAAAAAATATATCAAAATTTAATAATAGTAATCTTTTAATAGTGTGAATGACTGTTAAGGTAACATCTTCATCAGTTTGAGTCTAATTCATGAATGTAATTTCTAGCTATTTTTAGATGGGTAATATTTCTTATTTAAAGTTTAGATTTCAAATCACGATGGAGTAAGATTTGAAGGTAACAGTAAAAAAAAATCGTTTTTTTATATATATACCACATACATGTTCATGTAAAAATCACATATACATACGTTCATGCACATGTGCAATTACACACATATGCACAGACATATGTATCGATATACACAGGCATATTCATATACAAATACCTACACATACATTTACAAATTTCCACGCACAATCATATTTATATTTATTTATACACACATTCATAATTATACCTATTGAATTTTTTTCCTTAAATTTTACATTTAACGTTAGCTGGTGAATTAAGTGTTTAAATTTCAAAAGATATATTCAATTTTAATATTTTTAACATCAAGACTAAAAGTTAAGGAATAACAATTTAAATTTAAATCTAAACGATCAATTTAGAATGTGATTATATCCAGTTAAGGAAAAGCTCCGATCTTACAATTCTAATTAGAAATTATTCATTTAAAGAGAAAGTAGGATTAAACGTTAAAAAAAGAATGTCGTGTCCTTCTATCAGAATTTTCTCTCTGTATATATATATATATAAATATATTTATATATATATATAAACCTACACCCATTTATACCTATATATGCATACATTATATCCCACATGTATTCACACATATCACATATATGAACTCATAAATACTTACACACACACACATATATATATATATATATATATATATATATATATATATATATATATATATATATATATATATACAATACACATACAAACACACATGTAACACCATATACAAGAATCGATACGTAGACATATACCTACCTAAAATTACGAATACATATATACATATATATAATTACATGCGCGCCTACAATATATATACACATATATATATGTACATATACACATAAACATATGTATCTACATATACACGTAAATCCACATATCCATATCCAAGACCATAAACACATTTGTATACTTACAATTAAGTATCCGCACACATGTGTGCATACAATCATTTTCAAATCTAAAAACAAGACAATATTTACCATCGTATAATATTTTTTTTACATGTATTGAGTAAAGTTGAGATGATTTCTATGCCTACATTTCGTTACATATATATATATATATATATATATATATATATATATATATATCAAGAAATATAGTCTTAAGGTGTGCTATATATTATGGGATAAAGTGCTCAATATCAGAGATAGAGCGTGTGTAAATGTAAAAGTGAACATAGAAGTCAACACTTAGAGGCGACAGTCTGTTTCATGCTATATGCAATCGTCAGGCCACATATGCTGTTATTTTTCTCGGCTATTTATATATATACGGGTTAGTGTTCCATTGTGGGTATTCTATTATGGCGGTTATTTTTACCGGAAGTCGCTTTGTTTATTTATTTGGGTCAAATTATATTGCTCGTTTTTATTTTTTATTTTTATTTATTTATTTATTTATTAACGTAGTAAAAACTGGGCAAAATAATAGATAAAAATGACACAGGACTCTACAGGGACGACGGTCTCATAATCTTAAGAAACTGTAACAAACAAAACACAGACAAAACTAGAAAAGCAATAATAAAGATTTTTTAAAAATAACGGATTCGACATAGATATAAAAACTGGTCTAAACGATGTAGATTTTAGATGTTACCTTCAACCTAAGAGAAGGCACATATAAAACCATACAGAAAACCTAACGATAAACCACTCTATATACACACATCTTCCAACCATCCGCCTTCTATAATCAAAGAGATACCAAATTGATTAACCGCAGGCTCTCCGACAATTCCTCCAATTAATCCCTTTATTCAACAAAGCTAAGAAAGACTATGAAACGGTTTAAAAGATAGCGGATTCAGCAATACTCACATACTCACCACAGAATACAAAAAAAAGGCCAACAGGAGAAGAAATATCATTTGTTCAACCCACCGTACAGCAAGAACGTAAAAACAAACGTAGGAAAAATTTTCTTCAAACTCTTACACAAACACTTCCCAGAATCAAGCACTCTTACACAAGATATTCAACAAAAACACAGTAAAAATCAGCTACAGCTGTACTGAGAGCATGGCACAAATAATAAAAAGCACAATAGGAAAATTATCAACACACCACACGAACAAATTAAACCCACGTGCAACTGCAGAATAAAGAACGAATGTCCCTTAAATGGAAATTGTCTACAAAACAACGTAATATACCAAGCCACGATAAAATCACCAGATAATGAAGAAAAAGTATACATAGGAGTAACTGAAGGACCCTGAAGCAAAGAAATTATACACGGAAAACATCGTTCGCAAATAGTAAATATGCGAACAGTACTATGCTTTCTAAGTATATCTGGGAAATAAAACAAAACGCACATCACACCAAAAATATCTTGAAGATAAGGAAAAGTCATCAGCCTACAACAAAAATCAAAAACTTGCAAACTTAGCTTGAGGAAAAAAATAGCTATCATTACTTTCCCTGACCAAAATAAATTATTAAATAAAAGATCCGAGCTCATCTCAAAATGCAGGCATGAAAATTAATTTTTACTACGTAACCTAAAAAATGAAAAACGCAAAAAATAAAATAAAAACAAACAAATACACTAAAAAAAAAAACAAAAATAAAATAAAATAAATACTATGTTGCTTAAAAACCGAAAACCAAAAAGAGAAAATATACAAATAAATTGACCTAAATTCATCCAAGTAAATAAATAGACAAACCAATCCCAAATTAAAAAATTGTTCCCGCCAAAAAAATAATAGTTAGAATGAACTACAACAACCAACCCCAAAATTGAACAAATAGCTTTAATTAAATTCTCAAACCAAAACAAAACTGTTAAATTTTTACTACGTTAATAAATAAATAAAGAAAGAAAAAATAAAAATAAAAAAATAAAAACGAGCAATATAATTTGACCCAAATAAATAAACAAAGCGACTTCCGGTAAAAATAACCGCCATAATAGAATACCCACAATGCACCACTAACCCGTATATATATAAATAGCCGAGAAAAATAACATATATATATATTGTGTGTATTTAGGCAGCATATTTTCATTTATACATGTTTCATTAAATAATATAGACAAGTGTTGTCTATTTATTTTATGTAAATTTGTTCGTAACTCTGATAAGTTTGATAATCAAACTTATCAGAAGTTACGAACAAATTTTACATAAAATAAATAGACAACACTTGTCTATATTATTTAATGAAACGTGTGTATATATATATATATATATATATATACTTTATTATAGTGGCGAAGGCTTGTGTAGAACCAACCGCACCTTTTGGAAGAGGCGAATATATGGAACATGCAAACGTACCACATGGTCTCCAAACAACCCTCTGCAGGCTTTGAATTCAGTGTTGTCCTTCTTCTAGACGGGTTGCCAACCAAAGCTATAGAACCCGGTCTGTCCTGCTATTTAATCAGAGGTGATGGGGAGAAGTAGAGGATCCATACCTTTCCCAAGTTTATTGGCACGTAAGTGAATGCAATGTATTCGACGGGAATTTTAACTCGGCTTATCTATCTATCTATCTATCTATCTATCTATCTATCTATCTATCTCTCTCTCTCTCTCTCTCTCTCTCTCTCTATATATATATATATATATATATATATATATATATATATATAGTTAGAGGTACAAAAACGTAATATTACAAAGAAAAGATATAATTTGTTTCTTATGGGAAATATAAAAAATAAAAAAATAAGAAATGAAAACACTTACAACCGGTTTCGTTCGCAAGCTCATCAGGGTTGACTGTGAACAGATTAATAATTTATTGCAAAGATACATTTACTCCCACAATCACCCTACATAAAATTAAAACATTAAAAATTGAAATGATTAATGGTATGGGGGAAGACCAAAATCAAAACAACGCGAATGTGCGCAGCGAAAAAAAAAAGGGGTGTGGAATATATAATTCACAGACACTGCCGTCTAATAACGCGAAGTCCAAGTAGACAGTCTTTTCGCTTACAAAGAGACGGCTCCCTGGACATTATTTTGGTCTCGGTAAATCCTTGTGTCTCAGTGGTTTTATCACCTGGCTTGGGGTTAAATTATAAAATATCTAATTTCATATCATCATTTATAATTAGAATCTAAAATAAGCTTTAACTTTTTCTTTACTATTTTGTTCTTTACTGTTATTTCTTTTTTTGTATTTTCATTAAAACGTCTAGTTCGATTTCACAATCTACTACCGTACATTAAGCAGAAATAAAAAAAAGCCAAAAATATCCTATTACGAGATTTATTCTTGCAGTATAAATCTTCAGGTGTTTGTTTCAAATAATTACTCACTACTGATACTAGCCGGGATGAGACTTTCAGATAATCGAAGTCAAATTCTTTATTTTTCTTAAAATATTCACACCTTCATGTTCTTCTTCCATGGAAACGTGTTTGTCCACTGTTTTAAAATCAGAATTTTGCTCCTTGACCAGCTGCCACACATATTTTTC
>CAHIKZ030004157.1:215000-272500 GCA_903632075.3 Acanthosepion pharaonis
AAGGGTTAAAGCAGCTTCAGGTTTGAAATTGACAGGTAGCATCGAATATTCATTTCTCTCTCTAATTCTATAATATATATATATATATATATATATATATATATATATATATATAGAGAGAGAGAGAGAGAGAGAGAGAGAGGAAATTGTAAGACGAAATAGAAAAAAAAGTGAAGCGTTTCATCCCATAGGGCTTCATCGGGCTGTGTTTGCTGAAGTTGTTGTTATTACCCATGCGCATGAACGATAGACGCTGATAGTTTCAGAATATTTGGGATGATTTTTGCAATTTATACAAATTCGTCTATATTCTTTTTTTTTTCTCTTTCTTTACATTTTCCTTTTTAATTACATCACACTGGGATAACAAACAATCCATCAAGTATGGTGATAAAATGTAAGAAGCTGGACGTAAATCTACATTGGGATGAATTCTTTCGATTGTAGTTTTGAGAGACATCCTTCCTGACAAACCCAATGAAGCAGACAAATTATATTATTGTATTCACTAAATGTATCACAACTACAACCGAAAATAATCTATATAAAAAAGGAACAAAAACATTTGTCACAATGTCATCTAAATAAATAAAAGAATTAATCAATGCAAAACAAAACAAGCCAAAATTTGAACGAGGGATTTACTCTATCGACTACAAGGATTGCCAGGATAAATATATAGGAGAAACCTCAAGTTTAAACAAAAACTATATGAATACAAAATCTGAAATTATTTAACAATTGTAGGAAGGATTTTTCTATCTTTTTGGAAGACACCGCATCCTGTACTCGGTGCCAAATCATCTGGTTCAGCCTGGGATTATTACAACTTCTACAAAATAATCATGAGGACACAAGCATTGACAGTAATCTCCATAAAAGCGCGAATGAATTAAGAGAAAACGCTTTGAACAATAATCTCTCAAATTCAATATATCAATTATAAAATGCCATACAAAACAGTTATCTAACTATACAGATATATATATATATATATATATATATATATATATATATATATATATATATATATATATATATATATATATATATATATATATATATCAGAACGAAGAACGAACAAGATTACAGCGTTCAGAACATTAATTTTAAAACAGTGCTCAATACACAAAATAGAGCCGAAATATTACCACTTATTTCTCCCTAAAAATAAAATAAAATATATTATTCGAATTATTTTCTCCTTGACAGTGTTTTATCCCAAAATATTATGAAAGATAAGAAAAAAAGATATCTAATATTCTAACCTATACATTAACTGTCTCTAGCTAAAAATTATTTTTACGTAAAGTACCAACCTGACCAACCCAGGAGATGGTTGAAGTTCAAATTTTACAGTCCAGCGCAATTCAATGGCCAGATTTTATCTTCTCTTAGAACTTATCACCTCCTCCTCTTCCAATGGCCTCTTTATTTTTATTTTCCTCTTCCTTTTCTTTCCTCTTTACCCTATTGTTCTTTTCCCCTTCCTTTCATTCACCCGTGACTACTTATTGAATTAGATTCCCTTCCATCTCTACATATAAATTCTAGAAGAACGGAAGTGGAGGATATTTGCTTCGATAAATGTATTTCTGAATAAATTTTTTTAGTAACACCGTGATTCCCCACCTGATGAGACGTTTAAAAAAGCTTTTCCTTTTTTGACGTTGAAACAAAAATGTACAATTTTGTAGTGGATATGTGCTGTTCTAATGTAAACTGCATAGGATAAATATATATATATATATATAATGGGGTGATGGTATAGTAAAATTAATGATGTTACGTCAGAGACGTAGAAAACAAAAAAAATATTACATTTATTACTCTTTCGCCCCATTGATCATTTGACGCGGGTGACAATATATTTAATATTTAGTATTCATATATAATATTTACAGAGTGCGATTGGTAATTTTTCGCCATTTTATTTTGTAGACTTCGCGCGTATGCGTTGTTTTTTTTATTTTGTCGACTGCAAATAATTGTAGGGTCCGTTGGCAGCGTCTTGGAGCGTCATGACTTCATTCATTCCGCCAGAAATTTGGAATAGGCATGCTGTACTCCTTGGAATCAGTGCCAGAAACCCTCTTCTAATGCCTTCCATCAAAACAGAGCAATCTGTGTATCTTATTAAACTCTAGAGTATTTTACATTCTCAAATAAATTCTGCCTACATTTTCGCAATAAAAACATCTCCAACGCAATGAAGAAATACCTTTACAGATTTTAGTCACATTAAAGCATGCGAAAGTATTTTTATTCGATAACGGCTTAGATAAGGTGTAGGTATTTACATTGATGTAGGAAAGAAATTGAATTACATTTGTTATTAAACAAACACTTTTATTATACCGAAATAGACATTGTACTTATTTTATCACACAAAACCGTCAAAGAAACCAAGCTGAGGTCTTAACCTGGGGCAAGAAATATATGACCTAACACTGGGATTCGTAATTGCATGCAAGTGAACGGGTTATTTTCGTTCAGAGATGCAGAATATCGCGTAGACTGGACCATATTTTCATGCGTATTAATAATCAAATGAATTGTCTCTTCAAATGCTATATTTCTAATACGAATTTGATATTTTTATTTATTAGACATCATAAATATTAAAATCATTCTGTTTTAATTTACAGTACACAGCGACAATGGCGCTCAACAGTACTGCATAACCAAAATCAAAACTAGAATAAATTGAAAAAGTAATTTTATTAATAATTTTCTAGGCTCTACACAGAAATAACTTCCTTCAGAACTACAAAAAGTTTGGGACATTTTTAGACTCGCTGCATATTTATGCAAACAATTTTGTGAGCATATAGCAACATAAAAAGAAATTGGGTTTACAAGATAACTATCCTAATTTTATTGACCAGGGAACCGACGCAAACGCACTGAAAAGTGTTGAATTGTGGCAAAAGTAAATCGAAGGTGAATTGGTGAAAGCGAAAAGGCAAAATAAATAAGGAGACGCTTACTTGAAAAATGAAAAAAATTGACATATTGAGTTGTATATACCCTGCTTTAACTTGTGTAACTATGAACTCTCACGGTTGTAAAATTTGTGCTCACATGACATGGTCTTGTTCTAAAGAAAAAAAAATATTCCAGTAAAGGAAATGACATTAATAAAAGTTCAAAGAGATAATGTAGGGAGTAAAGAGCCACATTAAATGGGAACGCCTAATATTCAAAAACACCGGCGACATGATAAAAAAAAAAATTAAAATGAATTGAGAGTGAAGTGCGGAGAAAATGAGAACAGAAAGAAGCAATTTGAAGAAATGGCAGATTAAAATAGCTGAGAAATATGTTGAAGATTCTTTTTCAGCAGAATTAATGGAAGATGTACTAGATGAAAATGATTACATAAGCGTCATAATAGATGTGCCTCATGATTCTGTGATTAGCAATGACAAACCTGGGTCAGCATATCATTTATTTTGACCAAAGATCGAATATTAGAAATGTTATTCATAGAATAAGACCATCTAAAAGATAGAAATCAATCACATGCATACTCATTACAAATGAAGGAATAACATCATAAAGTCAAGAGCAAACCTAAAATTGAATATGTACTTCATTTTAACCCTTGTCATATCCAAACATAAAGTTGTAAAATCGGTAACCTAGTTTTCAACAAAAGTTCTTCTCAAAAGTGAAATATATTCGAGATTATGAATTGAGCCGAAGTTTCACAGCAAAAAAATGAATCAAAGAATCTCACCAGTCTGTACACTATTTACATTAATCGGACTATTGTCCTCAACATTTTTGCCATATTTATTACAACGTTTCGGACGTTGTACGCTCCGGCCATCATCAGTTGGTTGAAATGGCTAACTGAAACCTTTTTTTTTTTCGCTCACTAGGGTAGACTGTTCTAGTTCCACGTGCCAAGTTTAATCGATATTTAGTGCCTTTATCCACTGTGCCTTGTGTCCTTGAGGACACAACAAACAGTGGATAAAGGTGTTAGTTAGATTCAGTGACAGGACTCAAAGAGTGTGAGTTCAATACCCGGTTAAGGCAGTGGAGAACTTGGAGATGGGATTTAACGGAAGATAACTGACAACTGACATCCATTAAACATGGCACGTGGAACTAGACGAGTCTACCCAAGTGAGCGAAAGAAAGTATTCAGTTCGGCATTCCAACTAACTGAAGAAGGCTGGAGCGTACAACGGATGAAAAGTTGTAGTAAATATTGCGAAAAAGATGAAGACAATAATCCGAATAATATAAATAGCGTACATAATACCACATCTCATAAATCTTGGCTTTCTGATTAAACCAAGCAATTCTTTTAATACAGAATAGTTTCAATGTCTATATTTTTAAAAATGTCATTATTCCTTTTGACTATTAAATGTTAAATATATCATCTCTTGTATTTTGGCAACTGTAAAATTATTTTTTGACTAGATATTAAACGCTATACCATTTTGCTTTCCACAACGTATATTTTTTCGTTGCAGTATCAATATCAATGAAAATAATACCACATATGTTAATTAAACTTTCAAAAGTTTTTCTTTTAGAAATGTTTAAATATCTAAAACAAATTCATGGGAATAATTTTACTTATATTTAGAAATAGACATATTTATTTTTAATATACCATATAAAATACAGAATGTACTCTCAAAACGTCACACAATATTATAAATACGATTGTTAAAAAATTAACAAAATCAGTTTTTGTCAAATTTTGAAACTTAAATTTCCATTATCTGTCTATATTTTGGAGATGAGGTATTATGTACACTATTTACATTATTCGGACTATTTTCCTCATCTTTGTCGCATGAAGGATACAGCACACAGTGGTTAAAAGCGTTGGTTAGATCCAATGACAGGACCCAAAGTGTATGAGTTCAATACCCGGCTAAGTCAGTGGAGAACTGGGAGAGAGGAATGAACAGGAGACAACTGACATACATTAAACATATCACATGGAACTAGAACAGTCTACCCAAGTGAGCGAAATAAAGGGTTCAGTTCGACATTCTAACCACCTGAAGAAGGCCGGAGCGGACACCGACCGTATCATTGCAATAAAAATGACGAAAAAGTTGAGGACAATAGTCCAAATAATGTAAATAATGTTAAATTTCCAAATCTGTCTATGTTTCTGAGATGGGATATTTTAACTATTTACATTAGTTGCATTTTTCAGGCTGCTGTACTCATTTTTGAAATAAAGGTTTCATTACGAAATTCCTGTAACCTGAAAAAGGTCGGGGCGTACAACCACCAAAACGTCGTGAACATGACTGTAAAGATGAGAACAACAGTACGAACGATGTAAATAATTTTAATTAAATTTCCATATTCCAATAATATCCGATCTAAAATCAAATAAGTTCCTATTTCAATATCTCATGAAAAATTCATAGAATTGTCACCCAACATGAAGAAATATCCCAAAAAATTATTATTTCAAAGTGTATAATAAGTCCTAACATAGGCTCCACGTTCTGCATCCTGATGTGCATAAACTGTAAGGTAATAACACGTAATTAAAATCTGGTGTTATTATTTAATCGGTAAACTAATACCATTGCACTAAACCATAAAGAAATAGTATTTTTCTTATTTAAGCCAGTTAGTTATACCGAATGTCTCAGAAAAATAAAGAAAATGTGCCTAGAGGTAGAATTACAAAAAAAGCAATTCTTTCGATACTTCCAAAAGCCTAAAATTCTGTCTTGTTGCGTAAACTCGAGAAGCCATTTTGGGCAATTTGGATTTGACAGAAATCCATAGACATTCGTTTAACGGCTGATTTGACCTCTACTCTCCCAGTGCCCGGAAAATGTGGGCAGTATCGGCGTCTGACTTGAAGATAACATTTTCCAACGATATTTATAACAACGACCATTGTGTATTTCCAAAGTACGATCTTCGTTTTGCTTGCCAGGATAGAGACTTCAGGGCTGGTTAAGTTCATACGTGAAATATCACTGAAATGAGTTCAGTGGATTCGGAAACGTAGTCTTTACTGTTATGTCTACGCCTTTAACGCTCTTGCATTAACAGCAAATCTTTCTTTCTGTCAGATTTTTTGTGTGTATGTGTGTGTGGTGTGATTACCTGCGTATTTGTGCGTGTCTGTATGTGAGGGCTTAAGCAGAAAAGAGTTTGTAGTGAAGTTTATTCAAGAAGTTATTCAGAGACAAAGAAAACATTTTCAAACATTCTCTTGTAGAAAAAAAGAAGCCGTTTTGAACAGATATGTTAAAACTCTTGTTTGCAAGTTAAAACCTTTAAAGAATATATTAAACAGATATAATGAAAATGTATTTCCAAGCAGAAGAAACAAATTATTCAAACAATTTCTTCCTAAATGTTAAAGAAGAATTCGTTCTTAACGTTCAAAATGGGTTTTAATTCTGAAAAAATATATATTAAAGATGTTTTCTAAACGTTAAAGAAGATAATAAACGGATATATTAAAAATGTGTTTTCAAATGTAAAATATTTAAATATATTTTCCAAACGTTAAAGAAGATATTAAATGTTAAACGGAATACATTCAAAATGGGATTCCATGTCTAGGAAACAATTTATTCAAACATTTTCTTTCTAAACGATAAAAAAAAGAAATTGTCTTCGAGGAGGCACGTTGGAGTAATGGATAGCGGCTCGGATTGAGTAATCGCTAGAGCCGAGTTCGAATTCCAGTTGAATTCATTACTTTCACTTACGTGCTAATAAACTTCGGGAAGTTATGAATCTTTTTCTTCCTCCCCCTAAGCTATCGGTAAATATCAGGACTGACCGGCTTCTATTGCCTTGGATGGAAACTGGTCTACCACAGAAAAAAATGGCAACGATTTTCGTTTTGGTTGCCTTGATAGAGACTTCAGTCTTGTTTAAGTTCATACGTGAAATATCACTGAAATGATTTCACTGGATTCGGAAACGTAGTTTTTACTGTCATGTCTACACTTTTAACACTCTTACGGGAAACAATCTGATTCGTCAGTAATGTATCGAAAGATACATGATCGCCTAAGCATGTTTCACGCACGGCACATAACTGACTGATATATTAAAAAAATATTTTCAAGTTTAAAAATCTATATATTTAAATATTTTTATATGCCTGTCTGTTTCTGAGATAACGTTTTTTTAACTATTTACAATTTTACATCTTTATTGTCATATTCCCGACGCTTCGGCCGTCGTACACCTTCTTCATGTGATGTATGTATAACAAAAAGGACCACTTCTCCCCACCTAAGAGATACGGGCATATAAGCCATACAGACAGCTGTCACAGCCTTATAGCAAGCTCCCTCACATATACGGTCTCTCTAAAATTCACAAATACGGCATTCCTTGCGGGCTAGCTGTTAGCTGCCAAGGCTGTGTGTGCCACCCTTTGAGTCGCATCCTTGTGGATGAAATTGATACATTAATAGGAGATTCCACTTCATATGTCCAACAATCCGCCCACTTCATGGAGATAATCAAAATCACCCCCTATCCAACCCAAACAGATGGTGAGCCTGGACATGGTGAGTTTGTTCACTAAGGTACACACGAAGGACTCACTATCGGTAGTCAAGAACAGACTGGTCACAGTTCTCTAGGAGAACGTACCGATATACCAATGTACCAATATATCAATAGATAGCAATATACCAATATACAAATAGATAACCTGATGGAGATTGCTGATATTTTGTACTCAAACAACATTCATTGGAATCGGATCAGACATATATGGGCAGGAAGATATTTTATCATTGGACATGTAATTATCACTAACAATGGATAATATATACATGGAATACTTCAAGGAAATAGCACTAGAATTAACTGGACTAAAACCAACTTTATGGCTAAGATACTTAGATGACACATTTATACTATGGCCACAGCAGGAAGAGGTCCAGCTAATATTGTACTATAAAAAGCTCAACGCCATAGCCGAGGTGAAAGAGAAACTTGGAGATTTGAGTTACTAAAGGGAGATAACTAAAACTGAGATATCTAGAAAAGGCATGGATCAACAATAACCTAACCTGGTGGACGAAATAAACCATTCGTTTCGGAATTCTAACGTATGTATCTTGAAGAAGGCCGGAATTTACAACGGCTGAAGCGTCGCGAATATTGTAAAAATGATAAGGACAATAGTCCGAACAATGTAATTTTTCTATAGGTTAAATAAGGGATCTATTTAACGGATATATTGGAAGTATATTTCAAGTATAAGAAGCTAATTATTCGAAGTTATGATTTTAAGCCTTATAAAAACAAGAATTTTTCTCGGAAATATTGTTACAAAATGTAAGCAATAAAGTATTGAGATTTTATTCTGACTCCTAAGAAAGCAGCTGTTTTTACTGGGAATCTCCAGCTTTAGTTTCGAAGTCAAATGAACACAGTGTTCAGGAGAGTTTTTTTTAGTCTGAATGTAACAAATTTTATCAAGTTGATTCAAGATTTTTTTGTTTTTCTGGGGTGAGAAACATTTTCAAATGTCTTTTTTTAAGCCTTACGAAACTAGCCACCTTTAACGGATATATTTGTAAGACTATAAAACAAACTATATTTTTTTATTAATTCTTTACGTAAGTGATGTTCGTATATTAGATGCAACAACGGATTTTTTTAAATTTATGGACTATGTAATATTAATTCGTAATTATAGAAATGGATTTATTTTAATATATATTACTAACTAGTTTAAAAAGCTGCCCTATCAGGTAGCATTTAATGTAGTTGCTCCGGAAGGCTCTTGATTGGGCCATCATCGCAATAGTTAGAGAGAAGTGTATGCGCTACGCAACGATAAGTACAGTACTCAAAATTGATCGCTGCCTTTTAGTTTTGCATCAATATTTAAGCTTACATTTTAAAGGTTCAACGATAATTCTTGTGTCGCCATTTAATGTAAAGACAATTTGATGTACGTAGGTCCTTAATTCCCGTATAAACAATTATTTTTATTTCATGGGTGAGTTCCGCTGGATTTTTCATTTAATTTCGATTATTCCCAAATATATTCTCAAGTTATAAAATTTGTAAACGTACAAAAATTTTCATTGTAAAAAATCACCAAAAACAATCGTAGTAATGAAGACGTGGGAATCCATAATTTCAGAATTGCGAGCCCGGTTCAGGTTTGGAATATTTTTAATTTGCTCAGGAGTCGGCGCGATTCCCAAATAGTATTTATATAATGTTTTGAAAAATTAAAACATTGTATAAATTCTTACATGCAACAAAATATTTCTTATTTAACAGTTGAAATATTTAATCCTTGAAAATGGCTAAATGTATAGTCAAAAACACTCGGATAAAACGAACATTTAGACAGTTTTTTATATAATTTATTAACTGAAAACAAAAACAAAATTAGATCGTATGAGAAATTGTACAAATAATTGCATCTTGTCTTTCGTATTCAATGAAATGTGCATGGAAGAAGGATTGCTATTAAATACTTAAATATATATATATATATATATATATATATATATATATATATAATATATATATATATATATATATATATATATATATATATATATATATTAGAGAATTTAGATAATATCCAACTTCGAGGGCATGACTGGAAGTTTCATGCAATCTTGCAATCTTCAGGTGCGTAGTATATTCTGACCGTTATAGAATTCGTTTATTCGTGTCGATGATTCAAAATTCTGTGTTAAGACTTGTCTATTTAATTATTGTTACCTAAACTATTACAAACATTTTTTTTAATAATTTATAACATTCAATTTCTTAAGTTCAAAAGGTGAAGAATTAAAAAATATATCTAAATCTAAATTTAACTAAAACAGATATGAAGCAAGATAACTCTCTTTTTCAATCAGATATTATTTATACTTAATAATATATATACTTATAGCTTTGTCACATAACCTTGAGCACTGTATTTTAACACCTGACCTAGAAATATATTTATACGTACGAGCAAGCATATGTGCGTGTATGTATCTTTTTTTATCATAACCATAACTATAGATGGAATGTTTTTAAGTTCATTTTGTTGTTCTCCGAGTTAAAGGAAAATTAGATTGATCGTGGCTCTGAGGCCACAATTCAGAGCAGGTTTTATACATAAAGAAATGCTATAATTACATCGTTTCATTCTATTACATTTGCAGCATCATAAAGAAAATTTATTTTCTCTGATTAGGAATAGCCAAGCCAACATTAAAATTCAAGTTTTTTATCAATGCGATTTCAGATTCAATTTTCAAAGAAATATTGATTTAAAATTAGGCCACATTTTGTCTTCGTTGCAAGCCCATTACTCGGCACGGCGTTTGTGTTGCTTGAATACTTTTTTTAAAAACAGAACAGCATACGCATATATCCAAGGCTATGTATCTTTATAAAAAGCTTAAGTTGTAATAAGTACCTGTTCGTATTATTAAATCGTTGATACACGTAAAATGATACAGCAGTATCAAGGTTGCCTAAGTGAGTATCAGTTTGCAAATTCTTCTGTCCAACTAAAAAGAGATAGGCATAGTCCAATCTTCACTACACTTCTAAATACTCCAATGAATATATATATATATATATATATATATATATATATATATATATATATATATATATATATATATATATATATATTGTCAATCTTTCACGCGCCTGGTTTTAAAAAAGAGCATCAGGTTGAATGTAAAAGTAACCACCTCTGCCACAGTTCGAACTCGGTATGCTGATTCGATTTGCCGTCATGTCAGTCTCTCTCTAAACACACCCTCACTCACTAACACAAACACAAACACAACACACACATATATATATATATATATATATATATATATATATATATATATATATATATATATATATATATATATATATATATATATATATATATTAAATGCTTTAAGTATGGGTCAAAGTGCTTAATATCAGGAATAGAGCGCATAAAATTAAAAAGTGGACATTGAAGTCAACACCTGCGAAAATTCACATGGCCTGACGATTGCGTTTAGCAGGCAACAGACTGTCGTTTCTTGGTAGTAATTCAATGTCCTCTCTTTGATATATATATATATATATATATATATATATATATATATATATATATATATATATATATATATATATATATATATATATAAATAAAGTCTTAAGGTATGCTATATTTATGGGATAAAGTGCTCAATATCAGTGATAGAGCGTATAAATATATAAAGTGAACATAGAAGTCAACATTTAGAGGCGACAGTCTGTTTCCTGCTGCATGCAATCGTCAGGCCACGACGATTGCATGAAACAGACTGTCGCCTCTAATGTTGACTTTATGTTCTTATATATATATATATATATATATATATATATATATATATATATATATATATATATATATATATGCGTGTGTATGTACGTCCGTGTGTGAATGTATGAATTTCTTTAAAACTTCTTAAATTTATGCGAAAATTTTGCTCAAGAAAAGAAGGAAATTTCTATCATATTACAACAATCCTACAGAAAAGTAGTCCCATCCTGGATCTGCAACTAGCAATAATCTATTTCCTGGAAAAAATGGAGAAAGCACCTGTGTAAAAAATTATGCTGAAATACCAAACCTTTTTCTCACATACACATAGTCGAAAACAGCTGAAATAAAAGAACATACATTTGTCATTACAGATGTCTGCCTTGTCGATAGACCTATATATTGCATTTGTTTATTGATTTGGATTGTTTATTTAAATTTTTATTTATTATTATTTATTTATTATCTATTTTACTTTACGAACTAAATCAATAAGGAAGTAAACAAGACTATTGACTTTGTTCGGACTATTGTCCCCAAATTTGTCGCCATATTTATTACAACATTTCGCTGGAATGCCGAACTGATTATTTCTCAGTTCGAAGTTTCAACCATCTGAAGTAGGCCAGTGCTTACAACGGCCGAAACGTTGTCATAAATATGACGACAAAGATCAGAACAATAGTCCGAATAATGTAAGTAGTGTACATAATACCACATCTCAGAAATATAGACAGATACGTAAGAAAAGAATCAAAATAAATAATAAGTAAATTAACAAACTACGAAATCGCACATAAATACAAGTGCAGTAATAACACTCAAGAAAGAATTATAATATAATCAGTAATAAATACTGAGTAAAAAGGTAAAAAAGAATATTATGATATAGCCGGAAATCTGCTTTCGTACCATCAATTATTTCTATCCCATAGCGCCTGGAATAATTTGAAATATTCAGGTTGCCGCCCACCCAATTACTGTTATAATAATATAATATCATTGACTTATACGAAATGCGCTATTGACTATCATATGCATAAAAGTCGAGTCAAAATACAGCAAACATGGCCTGAAGATTGAATTTTATTATGAAACAATCTTTCGCACCTGGGTGTTCACCACAATATCCAATTTATATTTACATACTCCCTATCCATGGTACTGATCAATTTAAACCACACACACACACACACACACACACACACACACACACACACACACACACACGCATGCATATATATATATATATATATATATATATATATATATATCAGTGTATGTATATATATTTGTATAGTTATATATATATATAGGTATATATATATAAGTATATATTTATATATGTGTATATATATATAAGTGTGTATATATAAGTTTGTATATAAATATAATTATATATGTAAGTTTGTATATATCTTTATGTATATATATATATATATATATATATATATATATATCTTTGTATATGCATGTATATATATACATATTTCTATATATATATATATATACGTGTTTATATATATATATATATATATATATATATATATATATATATATATAAAGAAATATTGTTTTAAGGTGTGCTATATTTATGGAATAAAGTGCTCAATATAAGAGATAGAGTGTGTAAATATAAAGTGATATAGAAGTCAAAACTTAGAGGCGACAGTCTGTTTCATGCTATATGCAATCGTTAGGCCACATATACAACAAAAAATGGCCTGACGAATGCATATAGCATGAAACAGACTGTCGCCTCTAAGTGTTGAATTCTATGTTCACTTATATATATATATATATATATATATATATATATATATATATAAATATATAGAATAAATAGTAAAAGAACCGTTAGGTTAATAATCCAAAAGTTTTTTAGTAATTTTGCTTTGATTTTTAATAAACAGTGTTCAATACATAGGTAGACTCAAAATTATAATTATTTTATAAAAAAAACATGATTCCATCGGCATATTTTTAAAAAATAATTTTAAATCATATTTTTCAAAAAATTATAATGCACATATATATATATATATATATATATATATATATATATATATATATATATATATATATATTGTTTCATGATAGAATAAATCGTCAGGCCACCTGTGCTCTCGTGGCCTGACAATTGCATCTATCATGAAACAGACTGTCGCCTCTAAGTGTTGATATCTATGTTGATCCCTGATATGAGCACTTTATCCCATAAATATGGCACATCTTAAGGCTATATTTCTTCATATATATAACTTTTTTTAAATTTTTATTTATTTATGGGATATTTTGGTCAATACAAACATTATCTTTTGTTGACCGCACTCGGGATCATCGAGCCAATTCAAAAGATCCTTTCCTTTAGATGTATAGTACGTGATACGCCGTGGCTACAAACAGTTTTGAATTCAGAGTTACTGCCTTCTAGACCGGATGCGTTGCCCTGGTTTAGGGATGTTTTCGCCATTTTTGCTTACTTCTAATCAGTGTCATTTTCTTTGGATATAGAGAACTCATTTTTCTTTCCATGTTAAATATTCTCGCCAGCAAACTTTCGCAAGCAAAACAACTTTTCAATAAATAGCAGTATGGAACGCTCTGTTCAAGCTCAAAATCAATGAAATGATGAGTCGCACATTGACCAGTTTCAGTCGTTTTTTCAACTTCAGCATTTTAAGATCAAAGTCTGAAATGTTTTTCTAATTTTCGAGCTGTTTGCTTTCCTCGTTGGATGGTTGCAGAAGCTCAATATTCAAAGAATATTGTCGACTTGACCAAGAGATTCTTAGTGAGAAAATTTTCTAGCTAAATGTTTTTGGCATATCCAGAGACTTAAAGCATCATTTTCGTTGATAGACCGCCTATTTCCTGTCACGTCAGTTGCGAAAACCTTCTGGAAACTATACAATTTATAGTGATTAATACTGATCTGAACTAAAGTCTTTTTTTATGTAAAATCGCTAAAAAAAGGAAAAATACAAGTCTATAATAATCTTTAAATATGAAATCATGTCAGAAATGTGACATGACTTTCTTTCCAACATAATATATACTAATTATAAATCTTCAATCCTAAAAAAATTACACGAGAGCAAAGTGAGAGAAGCATTTTCTTGTGTTATCCTTTCAAAAGTTTACATAATTTATTTTTAAAATCGGTTATTTTCATTTATCTTGGCTTGAAAACCAATTGTTTACAGTTCTGCTCCAAAATCAATAATGAAACAATAAAGATCTGTTGAGAGACCATTGTTGTTTTCCCTTGGGTTTGATCTCATGGGAGTTCGGCCCCTTTAGAGAGGAGGACTCTTCTGTCCCTTTTTAGTTTTTGCTTCCGTTTTTTGAGGGACGGCCATTTTTTACCTTCCTGACCACCAGGGCGTCCACTGGAAACTGGTCAACATGTGCACGGCCTAGCGAAAGAAAAAAATAATTTCTATTCTCTTATCTACGGACGATCAAAGGCCATATTGCTGGTATGTTATTTCTTTGTTCTCTGTTTGTAAACCTTCTCGTTCCTTTGGGACAATGCGAACAATCATTTGTTTTGGGACATATGTAAATCATTTTAATATATGTATGCAAGTTGTTTGTCTTATTACATGTTTTGTTTGTTACGGTCACGTATCTCGTCTTTCTGTATTCGCATTCAGTGTTAGTGCATCAATGGCTACGCTAATACTCATATTAGTATTGGTGTGCTACTGGAAGGCTAAAACGCATTATTTTTCCTAACACAAAATAGTCAGTAAATATGTCTGGCCGATAACCAATACTAATAGATCTTTTATGCACCGTATCACAGATGAACGTAGCAGTTCACGGCACTCCACAACTATCCTTTGTATTTCTATGTAACGTGTATCAACTTATTAATTCACGCATGTATTTTCAACTATTTAAACAACCATTTTATTTCAAGGTAATTCACGTTGTTTATCCGTGCCACACTTGTCTTCAGTATATACCGTGAGTGCCAAATTCTCCAATTTCTGTTTTCTTATCTTTTCAGTAAATTGTAACTGTGTATTTTCTATTCTCAGTATACCTTTTTTTCTGATTTTCCTTAAAACTTGCTAATTACTCGCATATTCCGTCCATGATATTGTAACAAGTTTCGTGTAGAACTATACCTGTTGTCTCAAGTTTTTGATTAATTTCAGTAGAAACTATCCGCCATTCACTTCCTTATAAGAGGATCGATATTACAAAGAACTTTACAATTTGTCACTAAGGAATTTATTAATATTTTCTGTTTTAGAAGATATATTTTGCTATACTTATTCAGCTTTGGATTTTTGTGTAAACTGCTTCCATTGCCTGTTGTAACAATTCCAATGTACTTAAGTTCACATCTAACATATTATGCATTTTCAGGTTAAATTATTGCATTATTGTATAGGGAACATTAGAAAGAATTGTTCAAAATATTTTTAAAATATTCCTCTGCTCCAATATAAAACCAATTTTTACATGTAGCTATTCGAGAAAAAAAATTCACAAAATTACAAACCATTTCAAAGTCGAATAATAAAGAAGCACTTTATCTTGTGAACTCATGACTCAGCGCAAACGATTGGATGCTTTTGGAATTAAAATCGATAATTATGATTGAATTCTCAGGAAATTATCTGAAAAATATTTCCACAGTTGAAAAAAATGTCTTCTTTAATGAATTCTAAACATAATTAACACTGGACGTTCTTGATATTTCCTACACATTGTACAACACAAATTATATCTGTGCAGAAATACTGGGTTGAACCAATTTTTCCGAGTGTTCCCGTCGAAAAAATTACTATGCAAAATCCTTGATTCGGAAACTGATAACTGATAACGCGTGCTAAATACGGGATTACTTCAGACACACAAAATATATTTTTCATATATTTTACATCAAACTAATTGTTTTTATTTAAATGCTCTATTTGAAATGAGAACATAAAAATATCACTGTTTATTGCCATCATATTTATTTACGACTAATTATGTCATAATAATTAAAGAATACGGATAATTATGCCATAATAATTAAAGGGTAAAAAATATTTCTGCCGTAATAAATAAATAATACGAATATATTTGCCACAATAAAAAGGATAATTATGACATTAATTGCAAAATAGGTATATTTCATGCAAAATAATTAAAAATATTCACATATTTCCGCACGAATAATTAAATGGTAGAAACAATTATGCCATAAATAATGGATACAAATATTCCTGCCAGTATAATCCAAGTATACGAATGAAAAGGATACGAATATGCCTACCATAATAATCAATGGTTACGAATAGTTCTCCCAATAAATTATAGGATAAAAATAACTATGCCACAATATTTAATAGACACGACTATTTCTGCCGTGATAATTAATGGATACGAATATCTCTGCTATAATAATTAAGAAAAGACGAACACTTATGACATAATGATAAAAGGTTACTAATAATACGGCCATAAGTAAAAGATACGAATATTTCTGTCATAATATTTAAAGATAACTGCATCGAATACAATGAATGTACCGTGTGCCTAGAAAATATTTTATAAACAATATATCGTAAAAGGAATAATCATTTGCAATTTATTTGTATTGGAATAACATTTCAGCTTACCCTAAACGAAATAGTAATACGAGCATATTCGCTACTATTGAACATATTGTAAGGAGTACAGAAAAATTTTAATTTTCCGAGCAAGAAGACTAAGATCTTGGTTTTAGAATGCTTTTAATTTTAATGTGTTTTTTAATGGAGGTCACTTCAAAAATAAATGTGTTTTTTTAATGGAGTTCCCTTTAAAAAAATGTTTTTTTTTTAATGGAGGTCAATTCATAAATAAATATGCTTTTTAGTGGAGGTAATTTCAAAAATAAATGTTTTTTTTTATAGAAATCACTTAAAAATGTTTTTTTTGTCACTTCAAAAATAAATGTGTTTTTAATGGAGGTCACTTCAAAAATAAATATGGTTTTAATGGTGGTCACTTCAAAAATAAATGTGTTTTTTTAATGGAGATCACTTCAAAAATAAATATATTTTTTAATGGAATTCACTATAAAGTAAATAATTTTTTTAATGGAGGTCAATTCAAAAATAAATATGCTTTTTAGTGAACGTCACTTCAAAAATAAATGTGTTTTTTGATGGAGCTCATTTAAAAAAATATTATTTTTTTAATTGAGGTCACTTAAAAAATAAATGTTTTTTTTTGTCACTTCAAAAAGAGAGGTGTTTTTTAATGGAGGTATTGTGAGACCGGAACTACCTACACAATAGACTCTTCCAGGTCTATATGAAGTATGCGACACAACACTCTAGAGAGTGACAGAGTGTGACACAGAGAGACAGTGAGAGTCTTGTACGACTACCAGTATTGGACACTAACATATAGTAAGCTCCGCTTACACTATCTCTGTAACCTGTTGTTAATATATCTTTCTTACATCTAATCCGTGTTCCATGTTTTCCTTCTGTGGTCCCAACTTTGGCCCCACATCAGGAAGACACTTCAAAAATAAACGTTTATTTTTTAATGGAAGTCACTTCAAAAATGAATGTGTGTTTTTTTAATGGAGGTCACTTCAAAAACATGGGCGATCATGTCTCTTCTTATATTTCGTTTCTTTATAATCAATGAATTGCCAAGCATACTTTGGAGAGAGATTTACGTGGTTTCCCGGTGTTCGCCACTTGGAATTATTTGCTTTTCCTTTTTTTGAATAGATTCCCCTCAAAGATTGATATGCCAGTCTACCTTACGATTTCACCAATAAGTGTTCGGTGGTGAGAAGGTATAAATTCATGCCTTTCTGGAAACCATTACAGAAAATAGGAAAGCAACATATTATCTCAGAAGTTGAACTTGGCTAACGGTGCCTATAAACTTTGCTGTCACATATCGAAAAGCAATATGTTTATATAATGTGTGAGGTAAGTAATCAAACCTACTGTCATGTTTCAAACTTCGCACATTCGAAAAATGAACTCGATATTCGGAATTGAAAAACGTAGAAAGATCAGAAGCTTGCTTTTAGATTCTATTGCTGGCAACAATTTGTCCCCATATAAATAAAAAAAGCTTTTTCATTTTTACGCCATTTCGGATTTGAAAACAATCTTTTCTTCTCTAAAAGCGACATGCTTTAAATAGACTCAATGAAAAAATATAGCTGCAATGAATAGGTTTAGCACAAGTAACTGATATTAATGAATATTTTTAACGGACATTTACAATTTAAATTTGATTTGACTTACATCGAAGACGACAAACAGCTATCCTATCACATCGACTGCATTCAGAATTATAAAGTCATTGTGAAATCCACGATAATTTTCATGACTGCATAATAAGCTCTTCGCTACGGCTACATAAGTTTTTTTATAGTTTCCTTCTCGTAGACTTACTGCCAATCACGGCTAGGGAACTCTGTATGACCTTCTATTCAACACATAGCTGGATATTAAAAAAGTTCATGCATTAATATCTTAAAGAGTGACGCATTTACTTCTGTATATGTCAGGGTAAGTCAAGGATGTGTCTTGTCTTCGGCCTTTTGCAGTGTGGCCTGAATTGACAGTTTCTTTTTTAACAAAAAGTGAAAATTCATAATTTGTGACTTAAGGTTTCCATCGAAATTAAGTATGTTCTCTTTTCCAGTCATCAATCAACGCTATTTTCTGACACCTGTCGTCAAGCGATAAGAAATTTATTTAATATTTTAAAAAAATATAATAAATATGTCTACGACTCGTTAAAACAGAAATTGTTAATTTGCTTAATTGTGAACAAGATTAACCCAAAATTACATTTATATTTTTCTTAAAAATCATTGAAAAGCAACTTTCTTTTTTTTTCTAGGTGGGGGTCTCATTTTCTTACGCTGCAATTGAAGTAGCAAAATAGCTAGTAAAATCGTTGCCAAACAGTAAGTGACGAAATATATCGGTAGGCTGTATATGACAAAATATTCGCGACTGCATGCCCTAGATATAAGTCACCCTTTGCCATATATATATATATATATATATATATATATATATATATATATATATATATATATTGATGTATGTTTCGTTAAATAATATAGACTGTCATCTTTGATAATGCCTCGTGTAAGCCGAAAGCTTAGATAGGATTAAAAACATGTATTACTATGATTTTCTTTCGCTTTTCAATGATAATATTATTAAGCTTATCAAACAATATGAAGGTAATTACTTAAAATAAATAGACAAAACTTGTCTATATTATTTAATGAAAGATGCATCAATGAAAGACTTCTGCCTAAATACACACACACACACACACAGAGTATCTATCTATCTATCTATCTATCTATCTATCTATCTATCTATCTATATGTATATACATATATAGTATCAGATCTAAGGTATGCAGAGTGATGATGCTTGTCATAAATTGACTTTGAACTGTGTTGCGCGCATATACACTAAATTATAACTTCAAAGCACACTTCCCATTGTTTATAGCAGTGATTGGAAGGAAAATGTGTAGGGTGTTCTTTCAATAAACATGGCATGTGCAGCACGTTTTGACTAAGCACAACATTCTGCAGCTCCTACAACAACCACATTTCCCAGATCTCGTCCTTTGCAACTTGCTCCTCTTGAAGAATCAAAACCCACTTGAGAGAAACTAGATTTCAAGACGTTGAGGAAATCGAATTGAATGCGAGGAGGCAGCTGCACGCTATCCTCAAAACAGATTTTCAGGAAGGCTTCCACCAATGTGGACGATGCTGGATAATGTATATAATTTCAGAAAGTGGGATGAAGAGAAGCAGAGTGTGCCCGTGTGCCTTTCAGCAATAATAGGGGTACGACTATGTTTCTCTGTGTGTAATTGTATCTCGGTAGGTGGACCATATTTGAACGTTTTTAGTGTATTTTTTTTCTTTATAATTTGCATACTTGTATCTCAGTCCTGAAAATGTCATTGAGGTTTAGCTCTGCAACTGGCAAAGAGGTTATAGTTCAGGAACTGTTTTTTGTGGTCACTTCGTTTTCATATCTCAGGCTGTTAATCTTGTGTACAGGGAATGCTGATCACAATCTCCTCGGTCTATGCAGCTGGGTTGGTCACACCTGGGTTGAGGTACTTTCAGAAATGGTGATTTGGTTTTTCATCGGGAATATTTTAAGTGATGGAAATACAATATGTAACGACCATAAGAAATTAATTGTGAGATTAAAACCATGTTCTTATATAGAAGTACGGAAATTAGAAAAAAACAGATATTTTAATTGTGATACCAAAACTCAATGTTACGTAGTGTTTATCTGGTTAGATTAAACGAACTTTTAACTTTTATAACCGTATCAAATAGACAACTAACTGAAAGTCTACAAGCCAAAAACTAATATTATGACTTTTTCCCCAGAATTTTGTTTCTACGATTTTCCCCTTCACTTTATGTTGAAGCTTGAATAAGCATGGAATAATAATAATACAACACAAAATGTACGTAACAAAATGTATTGAAACAATGAAAAAAGGTACACAATATTTACAGGTAGTTTTGGTATATTCTTGGGAAGACTGTTCCTGCAGAATGGGTTGACTAAGTCGCAGTCGGGCAGAGTCTCTGGATTCGATCTCTTAATCTTCCGTCGTCTTCCGGTACCAACCCATATTTATATGGTCGGTACTCCACTTATGTAAATTAGGTGTATCATACACAACACTTTAAAATAAAATATTCGTGTTATATTAAGATTTGCATAAAGTAACCAAATAAAATTCCTTGTCGTTTTTACGTCGGGTTGGAAAAAAGTGATTCTGATACGCAAATGAGTGCGTCACTTGCCGAGAAATTGGCGTAGGTGGAGTCGGGATATTGCTCGTGACCAATGCTGGTGCGTTGCGCACACGTATCAGTCATAGATCGAGTAGCAGCGAGAAAACATGGCGGTGTCAAAGCAGCTCGTTCGGGGTTGTATATTTCATGACTCTAATGCGGGAGTCTCCGTAGCCACCTCAACTCGCCATATACGTCAAGCATTTGGGGATAAATTGGTGACTGAAGGAACCGCCCGTCATTGGCCACAGAATTTCAGGTCACGACATATGTCACTTTGCGCTGACCCCCGGCTCAAGACCAGATAAAGATCCAGTATGATGAGGCAGTGAAGGTGTCCATAAAGGAAGACAGGAGCTACACCTGTAGTGAGCTTGCCGAGTGCTTCGAAGATCCTTATGAAATAGTCACACTTCACTTATACCCCATAGGGAAGTCGTAAAAGTTTTGCAAGTATGTGCACCTTACACTATTAGAAGCCAACAAGCAACAATGTTTGCCGGTCCTTTCTCGGCACCGACACTTACCCATATTTGATGGAATCCATATCAGTGACAAAAAGTAGTTCCTGTTTGACTCTCGCAAGCGTGCTAGAATTTGGTTGTCTACGGAAGCCTTCAGTCACACTACAAGATCTCCTGCACACACACGCCATATCATGCTCTTTATCTGCTGCCATAGTCGGTAAGTAGTGCACTATGAACTGCTATCAACGATCCAACCCATCATTGTGGACCTATACTCGAAGCATTTGGAACGTGTGCAACAAACACTGAAACAGAAGAAGCCAGCATTGGTTAATCTCAACGGTGTACTGTTCATCCATGTTAATACCAGGCCTCCTACTGCGCGGTGGCAATGTATAACATACGGTGATTTGGCTACGAGACAATGTGAACATTTTCCTTACTCACTGTATCTTGCACCGAAAGTTTACCATCTCCTGAACAACAACCTTCGTGGGAAAGAATTCGCTAATAAGGAATACTTGCATCAGGTATTCATAGAATTTACTGCGTACGTGACATTTTACCGCCAATTCATTACGCCCATGAAGACACATTGGAAAAAGGCTGTGGATGCCGATGGGGATAAACGGTATGACACATTTTGGAGTATAACTTTTTTTCTAATAAATAAAAAACGGCAAACACATTCTGGTTACTTTGTAGTATAAACAGTTTCGTCAAGGCGTCATTAATTTTAGCCTGCTGACAACACTGAGAAATCCTCACTAAGCCCATAGTTCAATTTCATCCCTGTGTAAATTACTACAATAAAGAACCAGTAAAAATATTGATTTTAAAAATAGCATAAAATTGAAATATCTTCTGTAATTAAATGTCATGCTTAATGTTCAGAATTTTGATGACATTTGCATACACTTTGGATGCAATGAATACATTTTTCAAATCCATGATAAATTTTTGTAAAGATCTTGAGTGTGTGCTAAATTGCAGATCTTTTTAAATGATGCAATATGAGACCCGGAAAACCAGAGAAACGTTGAATTTTAAAGTTATAGTGTACACTATAATTATAAGATATGGTATTACACTGGTTATGCTAGAAAAAAATACACATCCACCTCTATATGTATACGCTACAATTTTTACTCCTAATTTCATCAAATAGGAATTCTTCTTGCAGACTAGTTATTTGAAAACTTTAGGTATTTTAATCGCTACAGTTCTTGACAGGTTTAAACCCATTTGCCTATGGGTGACTAAACGTGTCGATCTCATTAAATCTTTACAAGCATTGCATTAAAAAAATAGAAACACGTTTATTGGTCGAAATGTCCAAAATCTTGATAGATATAGCAACGCAAATATTTCAGAAAGACGCATGCCAGGGCATTTGGTCGGGGTGAGTGAGGAGGAAGGCAGGGCTGTTCGTTATTTGATAACTGTCTTCAATTGTGACAATTGGAATCGTGTGGAAAACACTAAACGCGAGATTGAAAGAATTGAAGATAGAGGAATCAACATTTTGTAAACTTCTGCCATTACTGGGATCTAAACGATATTGAGTTAGAGGCAGTAGGTTTAAATTATGTCGATGGCATTATTTCCCTAGTGACAATCACTTCACATCGAGTGTCAATATGAAATTGGAAGAGACTATGAGAGAAAGAGATTCTGAATATTTCGTCTGTATCTTAGGCAACGTTGATGATTTGAAATATTTACGAGGTCAAATTAGGAAATATTCATATATAAAATAAGTTGATATCTCTAGAATTGTAATTGTGGATTTATTGGAATATTAATTACAACACACAAAATATATATATATATATATATATATATATATATATATATATATATATATATATATAATCGTGAAACGCAGGTTACAAACTCATACCCGTACAATGGAATATGCTAGCTCTATCTCTGACACTGAGCACTTTCCAATAAGTACCGCGCCGCCCATAGTTTATGCAAAACTAGGTAATCCGCATGTAGACCCAAGGAGGATGATATCCGGAGAGCTCAATGTAAATTAGAGCCGATATGTTTTAATAAAAAAACAGACCACTTTCAGGTTCCATGTAGAAATTATCATTACAACCCCTTTAAAGGGCCCTGGATCATCAGACTTTACTTCCAAAAGTTGAAATAAAAAATGAAATTTTCATTTTTCATTTCAAACTTTGGAAGTAAAGTCTGATGATCCTGAGCCCTTTTAAAGGGGTTGTGGTGAAATAACTTATTACATGGAACCTTAAATGGTCTGTTTTATTCATATATATATATATATATATATATATATATATGTATCTGTGTGTGTAAAGAAATATAGTTTTAAGGTGTGCTATATTTATGGGATAAAGTGCTCAAATTCAGAGATAGAGTGTGTAAATATAAATATAAAAGTGAATGTTGAAGTCAACACTCCAGAGGCGACAGGCTATTTCATGCTGGTTGCAATCGTCAGTCCGCCTGACGATTGCGTCTATCATGAAATAGCCTGTCGCCTCTAAGTGTTGACTTTAATGTTCACTGTATATCTATCTATCTATCTATCTATCTATCTATCTGTCTGTCTGTCTGTCTATCTAACTACACACAAACACACACACACACACACACACACACACACATATATATATATATATATTCTATTTTTAAGTGATTTTTTTAGATATTTTATTTAAATAAATGGTTTCTTGTTGATTAAACAGCATTAAATACATTTACCGGCCGAAAATAAAATTATGTCGATAAAAATAACGTATAAACAGAATTTTTTTTTTTTTAAATAATTGTCGGACTTAATCCATTTCATTTTTATATATATATATATATATATATATATATATATATATATATATATTATGATGGGCTGAAGGTAAGTTTAAGCGTATTTATTTTTTAGATAAACACACAGTGACTGAGAGTACTCGATTCAATTTACCGAAGAGTCATGAATTATTAACCGTAATAGTCACTGTTTACTACCCCACACTTCCTTCCCATATTTTTTATATATTAATGCGATATCTCAGCCATAAATGCCCTCGTAAATATGCAAAATGATACAGAACTGATAATATTTACACTGATAATGTTAAATGCTCATTAAATTTATAGAACTTCTTTTATTTACCCTGTTTCTTTCAGGACATAGATGATCATAGCTTTCCATTTCTTTCTATCCCTAGCAGCTCTCAATAAGTTTTGTCTTTTTTGTTATTTTTTCTAGACCCTCTTCCACTATCCACTTGCTCAATCTCGTTAAGTATGCCATGCGGTGCATTCCCTTTTCCCGTTTCTCTCTGACCGCCCTGTCAGTATCAGATTTTCCAAGCCCTCCTTTCTCATTACGTGTTCTAGAAATTTCAGCTGCCTCTTTCTGATGTTAAGTATATGTTTCCTCTTTGTCTTTATCTTCTCCAAAACCTCAACATTGCTCACATGTTCGGTCCATGGTGTCCTTAGCTTCCGTCTGTAGAACAATACATCCGTTGCCACGAGTCTCTTCTTCATCTTTGAGGATACCGTTCAGCATTCGCTGTCGTAAACGAGGACAGATATCACGTAGCAGTTCAGTACTCTTTACTTTGTTACCAACAAAACGATCCTGTCTAGTAATACGCTGCTTAGCTTTTGGTATGCGTCTTTGGTCATTCCAGTACGTCTTCCTATCTCAGCGTCGAACTTACCGTCGTCTTTCCGAACACTTCCTAGATATTTAAATTTATGTATCTGCTTGATTTTAGTGCGCTGACCTGTAAATCGCATTTGCGTCTCATCTTTTTTGCTGATGACACTATATCCTGTTTTCTTGCAGTTTATACTTAGTCCTTTCTCGTTCTCCCTCTCTACCATCTGTAAGAGGATTTGTAGTTCTCTTTCCGTGTCTGAATTCAGCACTGTGGCATCTGCGTATTTTATGGCTGTTATGATGATGGCCGCCAGTGATGAATCCTGGTAAGATTTCTAGTTCTTTTAAAATTGTCTCGCTGTATGGGTTAAAAAGTCCGGTGAGAAGATTCATCCTTGCTATACAACTATTTTTATTTTTGCTGAACTCATTTTTTTATTTTTATGCAGGCAGTTTGCTGCCAGTAGATATTTTAAGTTTATAGATCACGATTACTAAATCAATAAAATGTTTTACAATTTAGCATAACGCTTATACACGCACAGATTGGTATCAGGTAGTCGTACTTAAATTCCTAGCCCGTCAGTTTCGTTGTAGTACCCTTAGAAAACGCAGGAATCTATTTGTTCTATCTGCCAATTCTGAATTAAACATCAAGGTAGTCTGATATATTTTTGCCTTGGATCACAGTTTCTACAGATTGAAAGTCAAAATCAAAAAGGTGGAAAAAGACACGGGAAAGTACTCTTTCCGCATAAGACATGATGAGTTATAAACAATAAAAAAAACGAATTCTATGTAGACCCTAAGATTTGAACACACTTGCCTTAAAAATAAAGCTACTGCGTTTAATCAAAAACCCAGCCTGGTGTAAAATCGGATGAGAAAGTGTCTTGCTAAATAAATCAATTGGAATTATGTGAACTGATTTCCTTCCCTTGTCTAATCAGAAAACCAATATACATGTCAGACAGGGGTAGCAGTAAATAGGATATCAACTCAGATCAGTGGAGATTCTTTAATTCATTTTTATCCAAACTGCTTACTTAACAGACATATAAATATGAAGTTAAAGTTGAATACAAAATTCAGAAGCTGGGGAGTGGGGACGCTATGAAATGTATAATGACAGTTATTTTTTTATACCTATATCTCCGTTCATGACATCGATAACGTCCCTCAACATTTTCCTGTCTTTGTTTTCTCTAAGTAACCTTTTTACCGTTTTGTCTATATTCTGTTAGAAAATTACACTTAATCTTATAAAATTGCTCTTTATCGCAGCTTATATTGCCTTCCGTGTGAAAGAGGTAAATTCGTCATATGCTCATTTCTAATCTTTTATCCCTGAAATTTTAGGCATCAATCTCCACTTGAAAGGATCATGTTCTTGTAGTCCCTATGTAGATGAAGACATATTTCGCTTCAAGTTTCGTCTTTATCTTTAAAGAAATAGTCCAACATTCACCGATATGAGTTCTTACTTATCATTTTAATATCCTTTTCTTTGTTTATAGTGATTTTCCAAGCGAAATTAAAGGACACCCAGTGAGGATCGAACTCACTACTCAGCCGTAATTGTTCTAGCGAGACAAGCTTGCTAACCATTACACCACCTCGAGGTGCCATTTTTCTTTGTTTATAATGATATTATCCAGTCTCTTAATTGTTTGCTTATTTTCTAGAAGATACATTTTTTTAATTAACATTATCATCATTTATTTGTTTGTTTTTTTTTTTTTTTTACAGTATACCAAACTCAATAGGTTATTTAATACCGACAATATTTTTATTGCTCGTATTTTTTTTTCAAAAATATATTTCTGGTAATTTTTTTTTCAAACATTTATTGCTGGTAATTTTTTTTTTTTGAAAAATATATTTGCATTTTCAAAAATGTATTGTGTTAATTGTTTTCATGAAAAATGTATTGCTGTTAATTTTTTTTTCAAAAATATATTGCTGATAATTTTTTTTTTAAATGTATTCATGGTATTTTTTTTTAAATGTATTGATGGTATTTTTTTAAATGTATTGATGGTAATTTTTTTTTAATGTATTGTTGTAATTTTTTATTTCAAAAATACATTGCTGATAATTTCTTTTGGGAAAAATATATTGTTGGTAAATTTTTTGTTCAAATATATATTGCTGCTAATGTTTTTGAAAAATATATTGTTGGTAAATTTTTTGTTCAAATATATATTGCTGCTAATGTTTTTGAAAAATATATTGTTGGTAAATTTTTTGTTCAAATATATATTGCTGCTAATGTTTTTGAAAAATATATTGCTGGTAAATTTTTTGTTCAAATATATATTGCTGCTAATGTTTTTGAAAAATATATTGCTGGTAATTTTTTTGTTCAAATATATATTGCTGCTAATGTTTTTGAAAAATATATTGCTGGTAAATTTTTTGTTCAAATTTATATTGCTGCTAATGTTTTTGAAAAATATATTGTTGGTAAATTTTTTGTTCAAATTTATATTGCTGCTAATGTTTTTGAAAAATATATTGCTGGTAAATTTTTTGTTCAAATTTATATTGCTGCTAATGTTTATGAAAAATATATTGTTGGTAAATTTTTTTCAAAAATATTGCTGGCAACATTCTTTTCAAAATGTATTGCTCGAATTTTTTTCTCAAAAAAGTATTCATACTAAAAAATTTACAAAAAAAATGTATTGCTGCTATTCAAACCTATTTTTATATTTTCACAGTGTTTTGACCTCTTTTATGGGTTAACTATTTTCCCCTAGCTGAAAACAAGACAGTTGCTACCACCCCAGGTCAGGATGGACCTGGGGACACCACTAATTAAGAAGTGGTTCCACACTCCTCAAAACCTTCTGACCGAAAGCCTTGATGTCGGATGCTTTTTATCGTCTTACCGAGGATGCCCATTAGGGGAAGGGCTTACCTCCCTATAGAGGTACGATCGGCGTATTCTACAATCCCAGCCGATAGGGCGGCAGCATTTATTCAATATCTGTCTATATTTCTGAGATGGGGAATTGCAATTATTTACCTTATTTACAATTTTTGGATTGCTGTCTTCATCTTTATTGCCATATTCACGACTTTTCGGCCGTTGTAAGTTCCAGCCTTCTTCAGGTGATTGGAATTTCGAAGGCACCGTTTATTTCATCCACCAGAGTTGATTGTTCTAGTTGCACGTGCCATGCCTCTCTCGGATATCTCAGTTATCTCCCCTTAACTCAGCTCTTCAAGTTTGTGTTTACCACTGCAACAGCCAGTTATTGAACTCACAACTCGGAAAAATAGAAAAGATCTGTGGTCCATATAATGTTTCGACACTTCGCAGGCACCTCTTCCGGGTAAGACGTTCGATAGAGGAGAACATGACTAAGGAATGTGTGTACGCCATCCCATACATCTGTGGTAAGAAGTATAAAGGATAACCAGGCCGCCTCTTAAGACTACAAGAACACCGTAAAGCCGTAACGCGAGGTGAATTAGAAAAATCAGTACATACGGAGGAAATACGGAGATCGCCGACACTTGCGGGATGAGTTTGATATAATAAACAGAGAACATCACTGGAAAAATACGAAAACTCAATGAATCAGTACAGCATAGAAACGAATACAATATGGGAACCTGTAATACGGAGTGTTATAGGTAAACAATAATAATAATAACATTGCAATACGAGCTCTGGTAAAAAAAAAAAGAAACTGATACTGAGACATTAATTTTATAAGGTCCAACAATTCATGCACTAATGTCCTCAATGGATAAAAGCCTTGTTTATTTTAAACCAAAGAGTTGTGAGTTCAATATCTGGCTACTGCAATGGTGAAAATTAAAGGGAGATAACATAGATATCCGAAATACGCATGGTGCGACTAAAACAATCTACCCCGGTCGACGAAATAAAGGGTTCAGTTCGAAATTCTAATCACCTTAAGAAGACCGGAGTATTAATATAGATGAGGAAAACAGTCCAAATAATGTAAATAATAATTTATTCAGTTAGTGCATTTTGATCCGCTGTAGTCAACACTTTGTTTTAATTATGGTTCATAGTGACATTCAGGGGAAACTAGTGCATGGTCTTGACGCTTCCTTTTGCACTAGGGATGTCTCAGAAGTCTCCTCCTCCCACTGATAAAGCCATTGACATTTGAGATGCAGCTCATACACCCAGGCTGGCGACGGGCCGATGGCCACCTGGAAGAAGTGGGTTATGGAACGGGGCTCACCTTCAATGAATGGATCGGAAAGCTTTCCGACTACCCTCACGCTGTTAGTGGCGGCAGGTTGATGTCGTTGACCGGGGTGTGACCGGTGCTGTTACATGTAGGCTGTGGATCAATATAGCTTCGCATCGTAATTCACCTAATTAAAGCAGAGTCGACCGCTTCGGTGCAAACCTGCTACCAGTGACTATACACCCATGCACACCTTGCTAATTATGTATACCTTCAAATGATTGTTTAAGCCTTTTCGTTATCTGTTACTGTACGAGCCAGATGGTTAAATTATTGTATGCTCTTGATTTTGACCACCAAATAGGTAGCTTCCACCTTAGATGCTTTCTTTGAGAATCTTGCTTACCGTTTTCTTGGTGCTTACAGTCAGTAATTTCTTCATGTTTTACTTCACTATCTCCTTTTAGTGTCTATCATAAATGCAGAACTATGACATTATTCAGTTAAATTAATGTTCATGGCAACACTAAAGATCGAAGTTACATTGGGTTATCGCAAGATGCCACTCAAATCTAAATGAGGTTTTAAGAAACATGAAAACAATGAGTACTGAATTATTAAAGTAATCTGTCTATATTTCTGATATGAAGTATTATGTACACTATTTACATTATTCGGACTATTGTCCTCATCTTTGTCGCCATATCCTCAAGGACACACGGCACAGTGGATAAAGGCATTGGTTAGATACAATGACAGGATCCAAAGTGTGTTAGTTCAATACCCGGTTAAGGCAGTGGAGAACTTGCAAAGAGGAATTAACAGGAGATAACTGATAACTGGAATGTCGAACTGAACCTTTTATTTCGTTCACTGGGGTAGAATGTTCTAGTTCCATGTGGTATGTTTGTAATGGATGTCAGTTATCAGTTATCTCCTGTTAATTCCCCTCTCCAAGTTCTCCGCAGCCTTAACCGGGTATTGAACTCACACTCTTTGGGTCCTGTCACTGGATCTAACCAATGTGGGAGGAGAACTTGGAGAGGGGAATTAACAGGAGATAACTGATAACTGACATCCATTAGACATGGCACGTGGAACTAGAACAGTCTACGTCAGTAATCGAAATAAAGGGTTAAGTTCAACATTCGAATCACCTGACGTAGGCCGGAGCGTACAACGGCCGAAACGTTGGAATACATATACGCGACAAAGATGAGGAAAATAGTCCGAATAATGTAAATAGTTTATTAACGTAATATCAGTCATCCTATATGGCAGTGAATGCTAGATTGTCTCCTTAAAAATGAAGAAGAGACTTAAATAAGCAGCAATGTGGTTCTACTGAGGGATGCTGAGAATACCATGGACTGAACACGCGAGTAACAATGAGAAAATGAAAAAAGGGCATTTATACTCAGCATCAGTAAGAGACATTTTAAATTTCTAGATAATATAATGAGGAAAATAGGCTTATAAAATTTAACACTCATAGGACGTATTGAAGACAAGAACGGCAAAGGCAAATAGCACTTACCCTACGTAACTAGTCTGTGTAACTGTGTGGCAGAATTTTTTTATGAAAGATAACAAAAAGGCAATATTCAATAAAAGCTATAAAGGACAAGAAATTGTGAGGAGCCATGACCATCAACACAGTGAAGGTACTCGACACGTTGAAGAAAAAGAATTTCCAATACAGGCAAACCTTCCGATATCTAAATTTTTAACCTTGTCTAGCGTTGTACAATAATAGGCTAAACTTGGCAAATTTCAAATATATATATATATATATATATATATATGTGTGTAGAGTGAGAGAGAGAGAGAGAGAGAGAGAGAGAGAGAGAGAGAGATGGGTAGAGAGAAAGGGTGTCAGAGAGAGGGGACGAGTGTCCGGAATGAAAAAGGGACGTAACTTGTACTTGCTTGTTTTCTCATAGGAAAGCTCAAAGAAAAAAATTACTGAGTAGATAATTAAGTAAAGTAAGTGCGCCAAAAGTGACATCTTGTGCGCTTCCCAAGACGAATCTAAATAGAAGAAAGTATGACAAACGCAAGTTGACTTAGGCTCTGTGTATTTATCGGCTTACTGCCTGCCTGACAAGCCACTGGGCTTACACGCTTTTGTTATGACGTATTAATTCTCTCAATTGATCGAGCTTCTTGACTGTTATGCCTGGAATCAAGCCAACTATGAAACCGCCCACATACAACACACACACACACACACACACACTTTTAATTTTCTTCTTTTATTCCTTTATTTCTTCATATATTCAGTTTGTTTCTTTCTTCCCTTCACTGGATGTATTGTTATTTTATTGTTTCTTTCTTTCCATCTTTCCTGTTATACTGATTCTAATTGTTTCATTTCATTTATTACTTGCGGATTTCTGTCTTTTTCTTTCTCCATTCATTCTTTTATGCATTATTTCTGTGTTTTCTCGCCTTTCCTTGTTTTATTCTTGTAAGCATTTTCATCCTTTTATTGCTTGATTTCATTGATCTTTCTTTCTTTCTTTCTTTCTTTCTTTCTTTCTTTCTTTCTTTCTTTCTTTCTTTCCATTTCAATATAATTTATTTTCTTCCTTTTTTCATTGATTTCATTTTTCATTCGCTTGCTTCTTTGATGTTAGATTCTTCTTTTTTCTTTCTTTCTTTCAAACTCCGTATAAGGTTTTCTTCTTTTTTCGTTTATATCAATTTACTTTTACTTTTTTTATTTTCTTTCTTTCTTTCTTTCTTTCTTTCATTCTTTCTTTCTTTCTTTCTTTCTTTTTCTTAATATATTGCCGTGTCGTCCCCAATGTTTGAATATTTCTTTCATTCTTATTTTCCACGCTATATTTTCTTCTTCTTTTTCCACACAGTTATCTTCTTTCTTTTTTCTTAATTTCTATATTTTAATTTTAATTGATTTAATATTTCCTTTCTTGTTCTTCTCTTTTTTTATTCTTACTTTCTGAAATAAATTTTAATTGTTTCTTTTACTAAATATCACTTTAAACTTTCTTTATTCTTTCATTTGCTAAATCGTTCATTTAACTTTCTTTCTTCTCTTCTTTCTTTCTATATTGTGATTGCTTCAGGTTCCTTTCTATTCTTTCTTTCTTTACCTTCTTCTTTTGCTCATTTTCTTTCTTCCTTCTCTTCATTCGCTCCTATTTTCTTTTACTTGATTCTATATTTATTTCCCTCATTATTGTTCTGTTCCTTTTCTTCATTGATAATATATTTTTCTGTTTATCATTCCTTTGTTTTTCTTTCATTCACCTTTCGTTCTTCCATTCTTTAAATAATATGTTTCCTTCCTTTTCTCATAGATTTAATATTTTTCTTCCTATCTTTCTTTTTATAATGATTTATTCCTGTTATTCACTGCTTTAATCTTAGTTCGTTCCTTTATTTTATTTCTTTAGTTATTCTTTCTTTTCTAGTTTCTTTCATCGTTAAATAGTTCTCTTTCTTTTCTTTTTTTATTTCAATGTTGTCATCTTTCTTCTTTCTTAGATTCCTTCCTTGAAGTTTACATTCAGTTTTTCTTTGACTGCTTCTTTCTATTTTTCATTTGCTTTATGTATTGCTTGTCTTCATTCTTTCTTTTAGATGTTGCTTTTTTATTCAATGTTTAATCTCTCTTTCTTTGCTTAAATCTTTCATTATCGTTCGTTATTTTATTGATTCTTTTTCTTTCTTTTTCTTATACTCATTTTTTTTATTTTCTTTTACTCTGTTTTTCTTCTTCTATGGATCTTTCCTTCTTTCTTGTTGTTTGTTTTTTTTTCTTTCTTTCCTTCTGAACGTTACTCTCTTTCTTTTTCCATTCATTTAATTCTCTCTTTCTTTGTTTCTTTCTTTCTTTTCTTACGCCTCTCATTGGCGCCTATCTTTCTTTTTCTTTTTTTTTTTCTTTCTCGCTTTTTTATCTTTCATCTTTCTTCTTTCCTGAATTTCATATTTCTTTCTTTCTTTCTTTCTTTCTTTCTTTGCTTACACCTCGCATTGGTGCCTATCTTTCTTTCTCGCTTTTTTTTATTTTTATTTTTCCCTGAATTTCATATTTCTTTCTTCTTTTTGTCTTTCTTTCTTTGCTTACACCCCTCATTCATGCCTATCTTTCTTTCTTTTTCTTTCTTTCTTTCTTTTTTTTCTCGCTTTTTTATTTTTCTTCTTTCTTGTTTCTTGAACTTCATATTTCTTTCTTTCTTTCTTTCTTTCTTTCTTTCTTTCTTTCTTTCTTTGCTTCCACCCCTCATTGGTGCCTATCTTTCTATCTTTTACTTTCTTTCTTTTTTTCTATTTCTTTCTCTTTTTTTTCTTATTTCTTCTTTCCTGAATTTCATATTTCTTTCTTCTTTCTTTCTTTCTTTCTTTCTTTCTGTTTCTCATTTTGATATTTTGCTTAATTCATCTTCTTCATTGATTTCATCTTTCTTTTATTCTTTTCATATTCGCTTACTTCCTTCATCGAAGTCCTTCCTTTGTTTTGCTCCCTTCCTTCGTCTTTTTTTTCTTTTTCATTCCTTTCTTTCTTGAAACATATGTGAGTGTCTTTCTGGTTTCTTCCATATTCATTATCAGTCTTGTTCAACTTCCCTCCGATAACGGCCTGTTCGTCCAACTTCTCATCTGCATTTTATGTCTCGTCATGATGTCCATCCTATTTCGTTCGTCTGCAAAATCAATAACTAAATAAATAGAAGATTCTAATCACTCTCCACTTTCTACTTATTTTTCAACCTTTGATTTTCCCTCGTAGATTCTCGTCTTTCGATGTTCTCCACCCATTCGTTACTTACTCTCCCATTCTACTCAGCTTCTCAATCTTTCTTTTATTTCAGTTCCGCTGTCAATCAATCAAATTCTCTCCTTATATCCAGTGTCGAATATTTTTTACACTTCCGTTCTTTCCTCATTTTCAAACGATTTACTCACCTTTCAAAAAGAAAAAAAAGAAGTTTTCATGCAACTTGTATTTACATATAGATCTTTCTTTCTTTATTTTCCTTCGCCTCGTTCGAGTATAACCAACTTTATATTATTTTATATGAATGGCCAACGAGCGTGACTGTCATTCTTTGCCTATTTCAGAGATATTGTCCAAAGTTCAAGAGACTTACCATAAATAGGTATTTTGTATCAGAATATTCGGAGAGGTACATAGCGATATACAAAGACGGAGATAGATAGATAGATAGATAGATAGATAGATAGATAGATAGATAGATAGATAGATAGAAATGATCTTACTGAAATAGATAGATAGATAGACAGACAAACAAAGAGACCGGCAGACACAAAATACAGTGAATGGTATATATAGATATATAGAGAGGTAAATGTATGGATAGAACGAAAGAACTTACTAAAATAGATAGGCAGAGATTAGATAGATAGATAGATAGATAGATAGATAGATAGATAGATAGATAGATAGATAGATAGATAGATATAAATGAAGTGAATGAAATAGCTTGTTAGATAGAGAAATATATAGAGATCGACATCAAGTAAAGAGAAGCCCAATTAGCAAGCTAGCTGGATAGGTGTGTAGAGAGAAATAAATAAATGAAGTGACTGAAATAGATAGATAGATAGATAGATAGATAGATAGATAGATAGATAGATAGGCATAAGTAAATGAGATAGAACGCTATTTAGATAGAGAAATATATAGACATCGACATAAAGTAAATGAGAAGTAATTTAGCTAGATATGCAGACAGACAGAAATGAAGTGCCTGATATAGATAGATAGATACATAGATAGACAGACAGACAGAAAAATATGTAGATAAATAGACAGAAGTGAATTATATATATATATATATATATATATATATATATATATATATATATATATATATATATATATATATAGTGTGAGAGAGATAGAGACAGAGAGTGAGAGAGATTTGATTAATTTGAAATTCTATCTAGCATTTCAGGTCGTTTCGTATATTTTTAATATTCACCTAAGGTAAAACCCATGAGTCACCTAAGGTAGAGAATTACTGAATGTAGTTGTATGTACGTAAGAGAAGAATCTCAAAACAGTAGGTCAGCTGGACATGTAGGAAAGATGGCGGTTGACTTCAAGCGGTGAATATCTGTAGTTATCTTGCAAGCATCCTTTCGGAAGTATGTTCCAGGAAGTAGTGTTTCTTTTGTTAAAGTTTTCTTAATGGAACTTCTTTCTCAAGAATGAAATAGGAAGGGAAAGAATATAATTGGTTCCTGAGTATATGGCATTGCCGGTTTGAACTGATTTTTCTAAGGAATGTAATTTGTCTGAACAGTTGCTATTTTTATACTTTCATAAGGTTTTGACCACAGTATACGGTGTTAACTATTTGCCCATAGCTGGGACCTTAACGGTTGCTACCACCCCGTTTCAGGGTGCACCTAGGAACGCCAGCAATTAAGAGGTGGTTACACGCATCTCAAAACCTCTTGATCAGAAGCCTTGCTTTTGGATGTAGTTTATCGTTTATCCGTGGCGCTTAGTGGTTGCATTTAATGAATCAAATCCGGTTAAAAGATTTTGAAGGTTACCAAGGTTTGCAAGTTAGTATTGAGCAGGTTAGGCAGCATGTAATGATTTGTCATAGCCCGGAAATAACTTGGAGTAAGTCTTGGATTTCGCTGTTCTACATTTGTTACTAAACAACCCAGTAATTTCTAAGTAATTTCCTATATAGCAGGGAGTGCTTAACAATGCTTAACACAGAAGAAGAGACGCGAAGATGGTAATTTTCCATTGACATAACATGAATGTAATGAGGAAGTTTAAGGAAATTACGTGCTACAAGGTAGCGTATAGAAATAAAAAGGTAAAATTTCTGAGCCATGTCATCTAGAGGGCCTGGAATATTTAACACTTCAAATGACACAAGGAATATAAAAGGAGAGGGAGTGAACCGCTTGTAGCCTAATTTATGCTCTCGAATGAAGGGCTTAAAGAGCAAAGACAAAGACCAGTGGTAAATGTTAAAAAGAACCTTAGAAGACAATAAATTCGGAGCTGTAAGGAGCTATCTTCACTCGAATTATGATATCACATAGCAAACGAAAAATGATCCATAGAAATCTACCTGTTATGAATAATAACGCGCGGATTAGACGACTGAAATTGGCCGTTTAGATTTAGTCATATAAATAAGTTTCTTCCTGGTTTCGTCTTTAGTTGTGACATCAGTAAACTCGTCTTGTAAATAGTTTTTAAAAACGAGTTCTATCCTTATTTCTTTACACTCTATGTTGCATTTCGCCTTATTAAATTAAATTTATTTGGTATTTAAAGAATAATACATATTGGTTGGTTGATAGCAGGTTCGTTATTCACAGAATTAATATATGTTCCTGGCTTCACAAAAAACACTTAAAAAATATCAATTCCCTGGAAGACTGCAAACGGACGTCTGAGAAAGTAGTTCTTTAACGAGAAAGTAGTTCTTTAACGAAAAAGAAAACTGAATCGTTTTGAGATAATTAAATTAGGAAGTCATCTGAAAGATAACGGAGCCATACGTTAAATACGCTGTTCAATAAATTTAATGTCGAAAATAAATACGTAATTTTTTTTTCCTTTATTTTTTTAGTTAATAACACTAATGAAATTTTGTATGTTCCATAAGAAATGATTATATGTAACGTACATTGGTTCAATTTATTTTACAAAAATAAAGATAAAATATCTAAAATTAAAAATTAATAACATCCTTGAAATATTCATGAATGAATGCAGACATTCGTAAATAGATTGAGAAAATTCAACGAATCCTGTCAAATGCAAGTTAGTTTTAGAAAGAATAATTTCTCCATCCCTTAAAACCAGTCTTCAGAAGACGAATTGTTATTACTTACGAAGGCGAGCTTTGCTTGTCGTCAGGATGCAAGTGTAGCAGACATAAGGAACAATGAATTCACGAATAATGGTCAACAAAACAGGTTTGCAAACTACTGACCTACGCTTCTTCTTCTTTTTCTTCTTCTTTTTCTTCTTCTTTTCTTCTTCTTTTTCACGCCACAAATTCCTGTCATTTATAGCTCATAATAGTTTAGCCTTTTTTATCTCTCCTAAATCCTTTTCTGCCAGCAGCAGCTCAAGAGGAAGAATGCACATCGTTTTTCTCTGTCACATTTGCCTATAATATATCCAGTGAATACCAAATTTTCCAGGCCGTCCTTCTTCCTGATGTACCTCAAAATGTTCAACTCTTTCTTTCTGATGTTAATTATAAGTGTCCTCTTTATTTCTGTTTTCTATAAAACAGTGTCATTAATATCGTGTTCAGTTCATGGTCTTCTAAAAATTCGTCTATAGAACCATTTATCTATTTCTTCAAGTCTCTTGTGAGGAGATTGTCCAGCACTCTGTGCCATATAGGAGTGCCACATAGGAGACTTGATATTACATAACAGATACTTCAAATATACAAATCAACCATTAGCCCTTGCATGGAGTATTGCTGCCATATATGGTCTGGTGCACCTTCTGTTTACCTCGCAGTTATTGACAATATCTAGACGCGGATATATAATAATTGGCCCTGTTCTGGCATCTCGACTACAGTTGCTCTCTCACAGACGGGCCGTCGCCTCCCTCTGTCTTTTTTACAAATACTTTCATGGTAATTGCTACGATATACTGCTTTTTCTGGTTCCCATACTTCATGAATTCAAGCGCCCTACGAGGCTGGCCTCCCGCTCCCACCCTTTCACTGTAGAAACTTTTAAATGTAGCCGTCTCTTCTACTCGAATAGCTTCATACCTCGCACCTCTCGCCTGTGGAACACCCTTCCCAATTACTGTTTCCCTGAGAGCTATAATCTCCAAATATTCAAATGTAATGTCAATCGACATCTCCAGTTACCTTGATCTACCCACTATCCTTCTCCTCACCCTTTCTTCTATCTCTCCTATCTGCTCTCGCTCCAAATCTTCTGCAACCCCCTGCATCCTAGTGGCTTCACGCCTTGCTCGGGGCACAATGCTTTAAAAAAAAGTTCAGTATTCTTTGCTTTCTTTCTACCAAAATGTTTTTATTTCTTAATACTTTACTAAGCTTTTGTAGTGTATAATTCACGACCCAAATTCTCCATCAGATTTCACTGTCGCACTTAAAATATTTAAACAAGAACTTGGTTTTACTGTAGAAAAATTTCCCAGTTTGCGGTAATTGTTTTGTTTTGGTATTTCTGAATTTTTATTTGCATCAAGGCTTCTGTATGGAGCGTATAATGAGAAACAGATTAACTGGCTATTGATGTCATATCTGATCTAATACTTTTTTCTATTCTATTAAAGATACTTGATAAAATACTAAGAAGAATTTGCAATATTATTGGTCATAACCTGTCATATCAACTTCAGTTATTTCTCGCCACCGGAACGTACATTCTCTGTAACTTTTCTATAAACATTTTCTTTGTATTTGTTCAGATGAGATTTTCTTCGTACCTTAATTTAAGCGCAGTAATAGAAGGGTGACAAGGTCTCATGTATAGATAAAACCTGTGGGGTGAGGTTGAAACAATAGAGAACATCATTGGAAAATACGAAAACGTAAGTAATCAACACATATGCTAGGCCACAAAAATCACCTCAGCTGGCCAAGCGAAGATATGACTATAATATGGGAATCAGTAATCATGAGTGCTAAAGAAAAGCAATGAATACCAAATAAAAATGCAATATAAGCTCTGGTAAAAAAAAAATATATATAATAATAACAGAAATATTGCAATATGAGCACTGGTAAAAGTTTTATGAGACATTAAGTTTATAAGTCCCAAAAATTCATCCGCGGATGGCGCGATGTATAAAGACGTTGGTTAGCTCCAGTGACTAGACCCAAAGAGTTTTGAGTTCAATACCAGGCCACAGCAGGGGGGAAACAAACTTTGAGTTGAGTTAGACCTGAGACATTTGGAAGAGGAACTTGAAAAATATATCCCGGTGGACGAAATAAAGAGTTCAATTCGACATTTCAATCACCTAAAGAAAACTTGAGCGTACAACAGCCGAAACGTTGTGAATATGGCGATGAGGATAACAGTCGGAATTATGTAAATAATGTAAATAACCAAAGGTTGTATGCGAACAATTTCTTCACTTGCACTTCTCACTTGGAGAACACTCTTCAGATATCTTCCTTTCCAGTCAGCATTGATCTTCAAAGGTTTAAATGAAATGCCAATCGTTAGCTTCTGACTTCTTGATTCTTTTTCTCTCTCTTTAATAATGTTTCTTTTCCTATTGTTCACTCACAGAAAACCTTTGCTTCTCTGTACTTTGAAGCCTTGCCTCGTGTGAAATGATTAAAAAAAAGGAAAACAACTTATTATTAATTGTTAATAAAGGTGATTGTAAATCATTACCTAACGCCGAAATAGTGTTTATTTTCTTATTTATTTTTTTTTTAGCACAAGTCTACAAGTATGGGGCAAACAGTAAGGGTCTGATTAGATATGGTTAGGTAAGTAAACTAGTTGTAAACCACCGGAAGTATCCGTTTTTGCTAAATTTAGCACTGCTTTAAAATGGGAACGCTCGTATTGGGCACGCTGTGTGCATCCAACCTCCTAATCAATATTAATGGTCTACGAAATTATAAAGTTAACCATAAGCAAACAACAAAAACTTCTATTTAAGCTTAATTTAGTTATAACGTGAGTTAAAATAGGTTTTACTCAGTGATGATAGAAATATCTATTCAATATTTTGTCCAATGAAGCAATTTTGTTAAACGTTACGTAATCCTTGTATTTTTTTTTTTTACAGAGATGAGTAATTGTCAATATACTTGTAGTATTGTGACCATTCGATCTCGTCATGTTTGATATAGACGTTATTATATACAAAAATAACACAATAATCAAACGTCGTCCCTTATTAGCCAAACAATGGGCACGTGATGTTAACCAGAGGTTACATATGAAAATGTTTTATGTCTATAAAAAAGAATCTATGTAAACCAAAATGAGAAATATAGTTTGAAATTCGAGTTTATTAGAATTTCAGTTAAACATAGTTTTTTTTTTCTTTTACAACGCCACAAATCTGGGGTATTCGGTGTCGTTTAAAACCTCAAATCTGTTTTAATGGCGATATTCATAAGCTCTCTAGAGGGCAATCCACACTAGCGAATAGGTACAAATATGAGTCACCTAAGGAGGATCAATTTCACTACTTAATATTAAAGGTCAAACAGCTAACACCCATTTGCCCTGAAATCGAAATTGTTTTAACTGCATTTGAATTACGCTTCGACTGGTTATTTTCTTTTCGTTTTGAGATGAAACACTATAATTATGGCAGCGCTGCTTTCGGTTCATTCAATATATATATTTTATCACGTGTATTTCCACTGGCAGGCTTCGATAAAATTATAAGGAATTAATTATTTAAAAAAAAAAAAACCGACATTAATACTTAATATTAACGTTACATTTCAGTGGATACACATATTTGTGTAGACGCCCTGATTTTTTAACATGTTGGCCACTAACCCAAAACCAGTAGAGCGTCATTTTTTATTTGTTTATATTTTGTAAAAATTATATGTTAGATATCAATTAATGTATTTTAGTGGTAATATTTTTAAAAGAATTGACACCAATTTTGTTTTCTTTAATCCAGAAGATATATCATCAACTAGTCGTTTCGTCCCATTCACTTACGCGCAAATACCCTTGGGAATAGTATGAATCCAGCTCTTCTCCCTCCATCTATGGGTTAAATATTATGATTTGTATCTCCAACAGAATGATAATACGGTATTCACTCGTAAAACAATATCATTCTAACAATGTAATTATAAGCTTCGTCTTTAAAAAACGTGAAGATATCGAGAAGCCGTAAAAATAAATCAGTTGTACCAGTATAAAGACATGCATGTATATAATACCAACCGACCAACTCAGTATCATACTGAGCCAACCAGGCAAAAGGCAAGCAAGACAGATTATTTAACACCAATCAGAATCCGGTAGTTGGAAATCATCCCTTCATGCCCCATCCCATGTTACCCGATGTTAAAATATCCAGGGAGACAGTCCGAAGACAGCTGCAGGTTATTGGGTCTTAAGAATAGAAAGTCCGTAACCGACCGTTGGTCACTTATAAGAAATGTAAATGCCGGTTGTAGTTTCCCGATTAACATGTGGCCTTGGCACCGGAAATCCGGTCCAATGATTGTTTTTCGACGAAAACAAATTAAAGTGACACGGATCCGATGTCAACATCACTAGCATTCGCGTGACGGTGGGGGTTTACGTCCCGAGTTGCATTTCTCTAAATGTTAATCATGGCTACGACCGTTGACTTTTCGGGTACTTGAAGCAGGTTATAGAATTTGTGTCTAGGTGTTGACTGGAAAGCAAAGAGGCAATATTCCCATGGCTATTAAATTTGCTTTAAGTAATTTTATCCAGTAAATTAGTGTTATTTTATATGCCCTCTATCATCGGTACATGAGTTCCTATTCTTCACCCGCCTGTGTTTCGCCGCTTACCATTCTTTCCAGTTATTGTTCTACTATCCATTACGCCAAGCTCGTCTGGTAGATGATTCGCTATTTATTTTTAAGTATCTCGCATTCAATACAGTGAGTAAGTATAAAACTCTTAAAGACCTATTCATTATATATATATATATATATATATATATATATATATATATATATATATATATATATATATATAACATGCAATGAAAACGAAAATAATATATAAATTCTAATGTTCACAGCATTAATCCAAAAGGGAGCTCGATACCGATAGTAGAGGAATAATTATTTATTATAATTTTATAATTTATACAAAAATAGTTTAGTTACTACTAAGATGCAACTTCGTTTTGGTGCATTTCAATTGCACCTGGACTGCTGAGAAGCAAAATTGGTTATGGTTTGTAAACAGGCCGTATGTGAAACGTCACTTCCTTTTTTTTCCATTTGTTTGAAAAAGGAAAATACAAGTATATCAATTCTCCCGTCGGGTTCGACGTATGAGGGTCAAGCCAATCAGTTTCCAGGAAACTGACAACCCGACACCGGCACATGAGATTTGATTATAGTGGTGAAGGTTTCGTGCAGGACCATCCACACTTTTTGAAGTTATATCTGCTTTTAGTTTCTTGTTTTTTATGGAATTTTATGTTTCTAACTAGGTCAGTTAAGTCTTTCTCGAAAACGTCTAATTCTTTTTTGTTGTCGGGGCATTTTTTGTTTTGAAGCCGTATTTTCCTTCTTAGGTGTGTTGTTATTGTGAAGGTCCTGATTTAAAAAGTGGACTTTCCATCTCATTCTTTTTAGGAAACTTTCTATTTTTTCAATTAATTTTAGTTTATATATAGTAGATGATGGGATGGGAAGCAGATATAACTAAAATAAACAATTCAGCAAGTGTATTTATCGCTGCTGACAAAACGAGAAATTTATACAAACTAAGCCCTCCTACACACAATAAATTACTCAAGAACAACATAACCAAAACATACAAAAAGGCACCCCAAACAACAGAACACGATATCAATAAGGAAGCTAAAACAATCGCCCAGAAATTAGACCTAGATGACCGAATAAATTGTATTAGCAAGGCATGAGCCTTTATCACATTAAAAGACCATAAAGAAAATTTCAAAACTAATCCTGCATGCAGACTCATGAACCCAGCCAAAAGCGAACTAGGTAAAATAAGTAAAACAATATTAGAAAGAATTAATTCTGAACTTAGGAAGAAATTAGGAGTAAACCAGTGGAAAAATACGAAAACAACTATTGACTGGTTCCACAACATAAATAACAAACAAAATTGCCAATTCCTACAATTAGACATAAAAGAATTTTACCCATCCATAACAGAACGTATGCTAGAAAAGGCCATCAATTTAGCTCAGGAACAAATAATAATAAAACCAAGCGAAATCAACATCATTAAGCACTCCCGTAAATCATTATTATTCCACAACGAAGAAGCATGGATAAAGAAAGATGGGATATTTGACACTACAATGGAAAGCTTTGACGGTGCAGAGGCATGCAAAATCATAGGAATTTATTTACTACACGAACTGAGCAAAATAATAGATAAAAATGACACAGGACTCTACAGGGACGACGGTCTCATAATCTTAAGAAACTGTAACAAACAAAACACAGACAAAACTAGAAAAGCAATAATAAAGATTTTTAAAAATAACGGATTCGACATAGATATAAAAACTAATCTAAACGAAGTAGATTTCCTAGATGTTACCTTCAACCTAAGAGAAGGCACATATAAACCATACAGAAAACCTAACGATAAACCACTCTACATACACACATCTTCCAACCATCCGCCTTCTATAATCAAACAGATACCAAAATCGATTAACCGCAGGCTCTCCGACAATTCCTCCAATGAATCCCTATTCAACAAAGCTAAGAAAGACTATGAAACGGCCCTAAAAGATAGCGGATTCCCAGCAATACTCACATATTCACCACAGAATACAAAAAAGACCAACAGGAGAAGAAATATCATTTGGTTCAACCCACCGTACAGCAAGAACGTAAAAACAAACGTAGGAAAAATATTCTTCAAACTCTTACACAAACACTTCCCAGAATCAAGCACCTTACATAAGATATTCAACAAAAACACAGTAAAAATCAGCTACAGCTGCACCGAGAGCATGGCACAAATAATAAAAAAGCACAATAGGAAAATTATCAACAAACCACACGAACAAATTAAACCCACGTGCAACTGCAGAATAAAGAACGAATGTCCCTTAAACGGAAATTGTTTACAAAACAACGTAATATACCAAGCTACGATAAAATCACCAGATAATGAAGAAAAAGTATACATAGGAGTAACTGAAGGACCTTGGAAGCAAAGAAATTATACACACAAAACATCGTTCACAAATAGTAAATATGCGAACAGTACTATGCTTTCTAAGTATATCTGGGAAATAAAAAAACAAAACGCACATCACACCAAAAATATCTTGGAAGATAAGGAAAAAGTCATCAGCCTACAACAACCAATCAGAAACTTGCAAACTTTGCTTGGAGGAAAAAATAGCTATCATTACTTTCCCCGACCAAAATAAATTATTAAATAAAAGATCCGAGCTCATCTCAAAATGCAGGCATGAAAATAAATTTTTACTACGTAACCTAAAAAATGAAAAACGGAAAAAATAAAAACAAACAAATACACTAAAAAAAGTAAAATAAAATAAATAAATAAATACTATATTGCTTAAAAACCGAAAACCGAAAAGAAAAATATACAAATAAATTGACCTAAATTCATCCAAGTAAATAGACAAACCAATCCCAAATTAAAAACTGTTCCCGCCAAAAAAATAATAGTTAGAACGAACTACAACAACCAACCCCAAAAATTGAACAAATAGCTTGAATTAAATTCTCAAACCAAAACAAAACTGTTAAATACGTGATATAAGCAATTTTTACTACGTTAAGAAATAAATATATAAAATAAGAAACAAAAAATAAAAACGAGCAATATAATTTGACCCAAATAAATAAACAAAGCGACTTCCGGTAAAAAAATAACCGCCATAATAGAATACCCACAATGCACCACTAACCTGTATATATATAAATAGCCGAGAAAAATAACAGCATATGTGGCCTGACGATTGCATATAGCATGAAACAGACTGTCGCCTCTAAGTCTTGACTTCTATGTTCACTTTTTATATATATATATATATATATATATATATATATATATATATATATATATGGTTTCCACAGAGCGGCGACAATCTGCTTCTTGCTTGGAGACAATCATCTGTCAATCCCGAATATTATCTTCAATCATGAAACAGACTGTCGACGCTCGGTGTTGATCGCAGTGCCCACTTTTATATTTGCATAAATTCTATCCTGGATATATTGCGCTTTTACCTATAAATATATCATGTATTACGGTTATGTGTCTATCCTTGATTGGGTGACATAACTATGCTAAAAAAGACTGACACCACAGGATGTTTAGAATTTGCCTTTGTCGCGTTATGCAGCATTTTCGTGTCATTAGATTCCATTACAATTTTCTGTTTTTGGTCAAAAAAAAAAAAAAAAAAAAATACAACCGGTGTCGGAAATAAAATAAAAGAATGTACTTATATATCTTGCTGCAGTAACGGAAATGCATCACAAGAATTTTATATACTCTCACTACACCCATTATTTAAGACCGTTAAATTTAATAACTATCTAGTGCAATTATAAATTATTGATCAGGAGATTTATACCCATAAACAATGTATTAGGTAAAAATATACGTCTCACTTTGCTCTCTAACCGTGCTTTGGTTTGTTGGTTGATTATCTGTTTTTGTTCAGCGGCATATCAACACCTCCATGGGTTATTTAATGCCGAAATCTTAATATGAAAATCTAAGCTTTATGAGAATGATATTAATGTATGATATATATATATATATATATATATATATATATATATATATATATATATATATATATATATATATATATATATATATATATATATATATATATATATATATATATATATATATATATGATATATATATATATATATGATATATATATATATATGATATATATATATATGTATATGATATATATATATATGATATATATATGTTATATATCTATATATAATATATATATATGATTAAATTATTATTTCATGATTATAATTACTTACGTGCGTCATTTCTTTTACCAAATATCATTAAAAAATCAAACGAGGTTTTGAAAATTGTTTTTCTTTACAACGATGAAATAAATCATGGCAGATTATTTTCTTTTTTAATTATTTTCTCAATGTATGCCATGTCCTCAATTTTACTAAAAAATGTATTGATTTTCATTTTGCTATTAAAAAATGTATTGTTGATTTGAAAAAAAGAAGATTATTGCTTATATTTTCAGAATAAAAATGTATTTTATTCATTTCGTAGTGTTTGTCCTAGTGTTTTGAATTTTGTTTCGGGGCTCTCTATAGGTTGTACAGTAACAGGTGTTACAATGAGGGTTTAGGGTTGGCCTAGCAACAACAGCAATTAAGATGTGATTCCTCACTCTTCAAAACCTCTAATCCCACGAATAGAGGCGGATGTAGTCTATCGTCATACCCAGGATTTCTATTAACATGAATATTTAATAAAAGTGATGATTGGAATAAGGAGGTTGAGGGGTTTTCCGCCCCAAATAATAATCTCACCAGCTTATATACACAGGTGTATATCTGTCTTACGATATGCACTATGTTATTGAAAACTCTAGAATTTCATTTAAAGTTATAGTGTGATATATTTATAAAAGCAAGTGTTGATTTTTCTCAAATATTTCTCGTTTGTTAATCTTTTTCTACATCCCTATGATTTTAATTTTTCTTCACGAAAATTTTTACGAAAATTCTTTCTCTATGAAAACATGGTTGTATTTATATTTAATCACTAAAACAGAAGATATCTCAGATGTTTTTATTACCAAAGCATATGTACTAAAATGTTAATCTATTAAGTGTTTCTTATTTAAATCCTGCATAATACGGTCTATCACGAGATTTGCCAAATCCAAGTACGTAGATTAAGGGATTCAGATCCTTAAGTTTAGGATATTAGAGCTTACCAGACGACACATCTTCTGACATCATTCCAAGAGATATTTTCTACGGTATTGAAGTCTAGGGACAAGAAAGGCTACTTCGTTACACGTCTAATGTGATCACTGGTGTACGAGACAATTTTGTTTTCCAGAACCTCAACTCGAATGACTTGCGAAAAGTTAAACTTTTTTTCCTTTATTTATTGGTTGCTTTAGGATCAAGTATTCCTGTATCTTTTGGGACGTGAATGCTGTCAAAGTCCTGTTAACTAGACAGCGTAGCCCAAAGTCAGTAATACCACACTAGGCAAACGTTCCTCGACCACCGAACAAACAACCAACACTTTTCACTCTTTCTCTTTTTAGATAATACAAAAAAGCCACAGTAGTCAGGCCCGTTGGCATTTGGTTTCTATGTGGCGTTTGTGTAATCATAGTTTCAGCTTAGCTTTCACCAGCATCATATGAATATTATTACGAACGAAAGTTACTGTACTTCTCTTATTGTTTGAGGATATGTCGGAGTTCTTTTCATAAATTTCCCACACGAACACGTATGATTCCACTCAGAAAACTTCCCTTCCTTGTAGACCTTTTTTTGTTTCGCTATAAATGTAAAGATTCCCACAAAGTAAACTGTGATGTGCAAATGGAGATTTTTCTTCGAATTGTAAAAGAATCCTTTATAACATCTGGATTGATTATGCCGTGTAGCCATCAACACTGTTTTGCTCCAAGGATCCTTTTGGTATTTAAATGTATTAAAATTACAAATAAAGTATTTGTTGTAAACTAGGGAAACGGAAGCATTGTTTCAGCTATTGTTCAGACACGGAAGTACCATGTCGGCCATATTGTGTATGTGTGAATAAAATGCAGAAGTATTGCTTCTGTAGACAGAAGTCACCAGACTAAACTGTGTTGTCGTTGTTATTACAGACCCGCTTACTATGTTGTGACAGTATTGAATTCACGTTAACATTTATATGGAATTTACCCATAGAAATCAATATTAAAAAAAAAAAAAACATTTAATTAATCAGACGACTAATTGTGCAGGAGAACACTTCAGAACTATTCCTACAATATAACATTAAGCATTTTAGCAGGAAACATGTAACTTAACAAGATATTTAAGAGTTTAATTCATCAGAGGTAGAATTCTATTATTTTTATTATATGTGTCGTGTGCTTTTGGGATGTGGGTAATCATGGATATCTACAATATCCTGCTGTTTGTAGTTCTTTTTATAGTTTTAAAACTTTATCTCATACCTTTAAACATTAGGTAGATTCTTTTATTTGCGCCTCTTGCATTCACTATATCTTGTCAGTTTCAATTTTTCTAAGTCGTCTTTCCTCATTATATGCCCTAGAAGTTTCAACTTTATCTGATACTAATTATAAGTGTCATTTTCGTTTACATTTTCTCTAAAATGTTCAGTCAGTTTTATTCTCAGCATCCTTCTGTAAAACAACACTTCGGTTGCTGCATGCCTCTACTTCATATGCCATGAGATTCTCCATCTTGCACTGTCATATAAGAGGACAACATAGATAACAGTTCAATATTCTTTTCTTAACTTTTGACGACAAAATCTATTTTTAATTCTTTACTTAAAAATACCCAAATTTCAATAAAATTCAATAACTGGGACCGAATTTAATATGAATTAAGTTTAAGTGTCTGATAATTTTTTTTTCTTTCAGATTTGGCGGACATTTCGGCGATATTATTTTTCATGCATCATTAGCATGACTAACATAACATGATCCAACAGTGAAAGAAATTTGCATCAATAACACTGATTTATCTACTGCTGACTTTGATTCGTCTTAATGAAATACCCTTATATATAATCCGTCTTAATGAAACACCCTTTAGTAATAAATTATATATTATAAGAATTATAAGAATATCAGCTGGTCATTACTACATAAATATGAAGACAAAATCATGTTTTATTAGGGAACTTCCCAAAAAATAGAGCCTGGCTCCTGATCACTTCAGTCAACTCAATCCCACAGGTAATAGGAGGAACAGTTGGTTTGCAACAATCAGTACGCCCATAAGCAATGTAGTAATAATTTATCATCATTGAACAAAACTTGGATTTTCTCTAGTCGGGATGAATGATTGTACGTTTAATGAGTCTCTTTTTGATCCGTTGTTTGGATCTAAGCTCCGATTTGAACTAGTATATACAATCCATCACTAAAGACATTAACAATTATTGACTCCTTGACCCAGAAAGAATCTTACTACTCTGGCCATGCTCTACTGTTGCAAGACCAAGTTCATAGCAAAAATGCAGCATTGCTGACATATCTGGGCTGTAGCTGCTAAATCGTTTAACAGCTCTACTATTACAAGACTCAAATCAGATCAAAAATGCAGTATTGCTGACATATCTGGGCTGAAACTGTTAAATTACCATTTTCCTGCCTTGAATATGTTCAAAATCGGCATTGTTGCTGATGTATTATTTTCCACCTACAAACTATTGTAAGTCTTTCTTTGATCTATTGCCAACTCATGGCAGATGTTCAGACGAGCTATATTCCTAAGTTCCACTGGTTCAGACCTCATGGCTACGATCCCCCATGCCACATATACAAGGTCAGCTATTCATCATTCCATTCGTATTCCATTGGTAAAGTGGAGGTTCCACGCAGAGAGTTTCTAAACAGTGCAGCAGTCGCTTCAAGTGTAGTGTCAATTGTTATCTATTCTACATAATTTTGAATACTTCCTCCTTTTACCCTCGTAGAACAATATCATTCAGTAACATCTTACTTTGAGTGGTTCATGGTCCTATATTTTGTGAAAATAATATGAAATAGTACGGAAAATTATATGCAATTGTTATGTTCGATTTACTGTAAAAAGTAACGACTTCAGAATCGGATTTTTTTTCATTTCCTTCTTTTAGAGATATTGATCTTATAACAGTCACGTTTAGACCAAGCCATCTTCTGGTATATATGTTATTTTTTTCATATGGAATATATGTTGATATATACTGAATCAGCGGTTTTTATTCTACCAGTTTATCCCAGGGTTGAACAGATGGCCACAAGCTATTCAACAACCGTGTATATTTACTCAGCTGCCCCCACGAATATTGTCAGAATTTGCTTGCGTCTTTTCTTTTTGATCTAATGTCATACTGATTCGATTTTGTTATCAAGAGACGTGTTTACCGTTTATTATACATGTGCTTTTAATTTTTTAGATGATAAATTGTCAGTATACTTTAACTATTACTTCAAAGACTATATTAAAACGTATTGATAGTCCTCAAATGAAAACCGAAATAAATACTTTCAGGATTTTCAAGTAAGGAAATCCCTTTTTGTCATTATTTAGTAATTAAAATTCATGTTCCTGAATAAAAAAGTACTTTTCTAGTGTATTAGAATTTATTGATATACGGGAGTTGGCTGAAAAAATCATAGTCTATAGAGATGTGATTCTGGAGCTCTGAAATTTTGCAGTCATTAATTTCAATTATACCTATAAATAATTGCATTGTTTCTCTTCAGCTAAACTGATATATTACAATTCAAAGAAAACTGTTTATCCTCTTGTTCAGAAAAGTCATCAGCAGCAAATATGACGTCATCACTGCGATACGACTTCCGAGCCAAGTGATTTTTTTTCATATTACGGAACTGATGAGAAGCAACAGTTACTCAGAGCAGCCATTGAAACCAAGGGCTTGTATACTGGGGCAGTTTTTCTTGGGCGTTTGGTTTTTTATAGACTTTCGTAAATGTTTCAATAATTTACCATAATAATTGATGTTGGGACCCTTTTGAAGATATTCAGTATACTCAATGCTTTTTGTGTCCCCCCAAAAAGAAAATACGGGCATCACCGTTTCAGCAGATGAAACAACATTGACCTACTCGGCAGCAAAGGAAGAGGATTTTTTCCAAAATATCTACCTTTGTCTCTGAAAGTAATTAACCCAACACTTATCTTTGGTTTCAAGGAAACAATATTTTCCTGTGATGTGATCAGCCGGATGAGCATTTGATCAAATCATCCTCAATCAGGCCATTTTTTTTTTGTTTAGAATATTCTCAACTATCTTACGGGATATTATATAGGCATTGGCTATTTGATTTATAGTCAATCGCCTGTCATCTATGTGGTGTAAACGATCGATGTTTTCTTCCTTAGTGGTAGTTACAGAACGTTCAAACTTTGAGTCATCTTTAAGACTCCTTTCCTCTCCAAAATTGTCTGCCCACATTTGAAATGTTGATAAATCTGAGACCTCATCTAATATAGCAACCATATATGCATGAATGAACTTCGGGGCTAAATCCATATTTCGCAGATACTTTATAACACCAGGATACCAGATTTTGTCTATTTTCTATATAATTACATTCTAATAGTTACATTTGAAGTATTATCTCAATAGATAGATGTCAGTTTACCTGGCAGTGAACACAGCAGTTATTGAAGAACAGTATTTAGTCACCCCCCACCCACGAGGGCATCATGTTAATGTGGGATCTCCGAGCCCGTAGGCTCGGCAAAAACATGCCCTTTTAAAACCCGTATAAACGGGTTCAGGGTCGGTTTACCTCCCCGAAAGAGACTCCGCCTTTCGGTGTAGCCTCGTTCGGGTTCCTCCCCACCCGAAGGCAGGGAGTTCAACCGATCAGCCGGTCAGCCGGTCGCCCGACTTCGGACTGAACTTCTGCTTCCTCTTGAGGCGCAGTATTTATTACGTATGGAATAGTCCATTTTGTTATTATGGGTAAGGTCCCATAACACACCTCATTTGATCTGTGAAGAGATTGTACAGCATTCACTCCCATATAAGAGGACTGGTATTACTTAACAGTTCAGTAGTCAACAATTTGTTTCCAACGAAACTTTCGCGTATCTTGGCGTAGCCTCGTTCGGGTTCCTCCCCGCCCGAAGGCAGAGAGTTCAACCGATCAGCCGTCGTCCGACTTCAGACTGAAGAAAGTTTAAGTTATTAAAGAACAGATGAACTTAATTCTTGCAAGATTTCGCAACTCTAATATTATTTCCTCATGGCCAGCCTATTACGTTTTCAGCCTACCCTGGTGTGAATTTAGTTATATTAGAGCAAAACCGTCTCATCTCTAGGGTAGGTGATGTTCTCATTTTTTTTTTTTTTTTTGAATGCAAATTTTTTATTAGATATCTGAAAAATGTCAGCACCATCAGGCATTATGCCTACTTGCTGATGCAGTTACTAAAGGCTATATATAAAGAATTAACGAACGGGAAACTGACGAAATGGGTTTTGTTTCCTCAGCACACAAACACTTGGTTTCAATGGCAGCAGTACGTGGTTGTGGCTTTGAATTTCTTCAGGATCTTCCCTATTCTTCTGAATTGTCTATTGTCAGTTCACCACTATGAAAATATATTTGGTTTTGAAAAAGGTATTGCAGTAATGGTGCCTCATATCTGCTGTTGATGACTGTTCTAACCAACAAGACGAACTGTCTTCTTGGAAAAGTCAAATGTCACTTTACCTAGAAAAAATTACTAGTTTTTAATCCTACGTTAATCACCTCGTATTTCCGAAGATCGATAGCCACCTGGCGTCTTCCTCCTACGAAAAATGTGTTACGTAATCTCACTGAATGAGGAGAGTACTGGGAGGGATTAAAATAAATAAGATGCCAACTTGCAATTATGAGTACTTTAAAAAGATGTGTAAAAACATGTAACTAACACGGGGTTAATGAGCAGTGTCGTTTTTAGGGCATGCTATATTTCACATCTCTAGCACCACTCCTTCATGTGTAGCCTATCAAACTTTCAGACCACAGTTGTAGTTCCTGTCTTCGTCAACAATCGAAGAATTATTACCAAAACAAAAGTATCGCGATGAACTTTTTCAACATCACTTCGTATAGACTGTTAGACAATGACGTAAATATGTCTACATCGTTAAACGCTATTTCTGTGTCATGACTGCGAGATTCTTCTTGAACGTCAAATCGGCTCGTACTTCACGCCAGCCATTATCGTGTGAACACAATGTGAACCTGGATGTGTGATGAGCTAAATCGCGCAGAGACAAACAAGATAGAGGCCGGTATGGAAAGCGCAAAACAGACGGACGGTCACGACTCCCATGAACATTCGGCTGTCAATTTTGGATATTTTTGTAAACAAACCACAATGGCTTTCTCCGATCTCCTCCGGGCAGATAGACACGGGCCAAGTTAAGTCTACTTAATATTAAAGCGGAAAACAAGAATCACCCTTGAAATGGACAAACACGATAGAAGTATCAATCAGTATTCCAAATATCGACATCACTCAAACGGATTATCTTTGTCTGCTGCTTTTCCTTATATATATATATATATATATATATATATATATATATATATATATATATATATATATATGGGATTGTCATATGTGTGTGTGTGTGTGAGAGAGAGAAATGAAAGAAGGTATGAGTGGAACAATGAGAAACTCAGTGAGAAAAGCGCAAGTGTCTCAGTAAAAGAAGTTCCGATTACATAACTGGGATGCGCATGAAAAATAAAATCGGCGGTTAGAGTTCAAATTATCGTTCAGACAGTTCATGTTTACGTCGCTATCAGAGGCACGGAAGAGACAAGTTTATGTCTATTCTTCAAACGTAACGAGCACATTGGACACCACAGCCTTCGCTGTCAATCAGCCTGCCACAATTCACACTGCGCAGATTTTCACAGATTATATTTAAAAAAAAAAGATTTGGAGAGACGTGACTATCTAAAAAAGGAAATAGCAAGGCGAAAAAGAATTTCATTAATAAAGAAAATATTTTTGTTGAGGTGCGTATGTATTTTTTTTATTAGGTTATAAGACTAGGTTATAAAATAATTCTCTTTAATGGTTTTCGTCTTAGAAGACCTGCAAGAGTGCAAAATGAAAAGTCGGAGTTTTTCCCTTGCCAGTCCCATTGGATGAAACACGAGAAGAAGAATTTTTGAACTGCCCAAATATACAACATACCTATAGGGTGCGTTGGCTAAATTGTCGCCTTTTTATTTTTAATTTCGCGCATGAGCCTTGTTTTTGTTATTTTTTTTATTTTGTCGACTACACCGTATAGTAAAGTCAGTTGGACTCTGTCAGTTAGAAAAAGAGCACCATAACGCACTTCACCCTGCCAGAAAGTTGGAAATGGCATATTGTTCTGCTTCAGACTCGCACCAGAAGCTGAAATACGAACATTTCAGCGTGTTTGTGTGTGTGAATTTGAGAACAGAGCAGATGATTCAGAAAGAGTTTAATGCCAATTATGAAGATACGACAGCTCTGAAAACTCACTCGGATAATTCTGGTGATGTCCTCAGTCTCAATACGAAGGCCTAAATCAAATGCTTTGAGAATGTTTTCCTGCCCTGGGAAAATGTTGGCTGCTGGATGACTCTATACCTGGCTAAAGGACTCTGCGCAATGCCACAAGAGAAGACTATCATGGTTGTCAAAATATTTGCGAACACATCAGTAACTCCCCAGACAGTGAATATATCTGTGACTCTGTCATGTCAGTGTTATTTTCATTTTTGCTTTATTTAGACAACAATTTATCCATCGTATCATATCATATCATATCATATATATATATATATATATATATATATATATATATATATATATATATATATATATATATATATATATATATAAATAATTTGTTTTGCTTAAACAATAAACTAATAATATATATACACACACATACATGGTGGTGCTTGAAAAGTAACTCACTATTTTATGTACGCGTGGCTAGCCATGTGTCTTGACTTAACTCCATGTGACTTTTTTTCTTGGGGGTTGGTTAAAGGAGCAAGTCTACTATAACAACCAAAGACTTTGGAATAAATTGATGGGCGAATAATGGAAGTTATATCTTCCACCCCGCAAGAGTATGGACACGTGACCGAGTGGCTAGAACATTCGTATTCTTATTATGAAACCCGGGTTCGAATATCACCATGGTCGATTTTTCAGGAAGGAAATTTCCTGATGTTATGTTCTTCAGGTTCCTTTTGGATGTTCTTGAAAAACATACCATGGCTTGACCCGAGCTTTGTCAGTGAAATTGGGTAGATGGAACCCTTCGCGGCCGTCGATAGCTATGCTAGCACGAAGTGACAATCATCGTGGCCTTATTGATCACGTTAGATAGCACGCTCTTTCCCGGAAACTGTAACTATGGTCTGCTCAGCATAGTTACAGTATAAACCATAGGTGGACTCTGTGGGTTCTGAGTAAACAGAAATGCACCCGGGCAAGCGTTTGCAATAGGGATTGGCTAGCCGCCCTAATAGATGGGTATCCTCGAATATGAGTGGTCTGCTATGCATACATACATACCATAAGAGTTTCTGAAGCGAGAACTAGGCGGCTCGAGAAGCTGGTAGTGAATTTTATATTAAATGCTAAACGAATTCCTCATATTCATTTTTTGTAAATATTATAGTTAAAAATATATTACAAGTATTGTAAAACGGGGAGTTAATTTTCAATAACCCTATATATATATATATATATATATATATATATATATATATATATATATATATATGGTGCAACAGCAACATTTTCTAAATCGTGTAACAGCAAAATTGCCCAATTGTGAAATTAAGGTTTGAACTATAGTAAATTAGACATAATTAAAGATATCTAACTTACATCCTCCGAGGTTTTCATAACTCTATTGGACTCTATTTGAAAAATAAGAATGTATTTAGCTCTATTTTGAAATGATAATCCCTCTTGCTGTTGTGATCTCTTAATCCAATTTACCTTCTAGTGTTTCCATTTTTAAAATTATCTACCGTTATAATGATGGTTTTATGGAAGCCAGTGTATGAAGTTCGGTATCATTAATCTAAGCCTGAATGATCCTTTCCTCTAACCATTGTTCGTTTGGGAAGACATAGATGGCATAGAAAAACAAACCTGCTCACTTATTAGCTGAATAAATTAATGTTTTTCGGTGATTATTACGGTAAATAGAGTCAAGATAATTAAACGTTTTATTGGAAATCCGGAAAAAAAAAGAAGAAAAAAAATTAGTTTAGTTGTCTTTTTAGATATTAAACATTGCTGTAACACGATTTGTACATTTTTCCTGTTACAACCTTAGCGTATATATATATATATATATATATATATATATATATATATATATATATATATATGGTGTTACTCGTTTGAAAAAAAAAACTCGGATAGCTCAAATTGCAGTAGAACAAATTTGTACCCGAGGAAAAATGGGGAAGACAAAAGAAAGAACCAAGAACATTAAATCAAGGCGAAAACAATCGTCCAATGTTTAAGCTCCAAGTACAAAAAAAAAAAAATCGAGTAAAAAGAGAACTATGTAAAGTGCTCAAAACACTAAGTAGTGGAAAACCTAAGATAATCCTAAGGAGCCACAAAACTATAGATTATCTTATATATATATATATATATATATATATATATATTGACAGATAGATAGATAGATAGAAGATACACAAAATTATATATATATATATATATATATATATATATATATATATATATATATATATATATATATATATATATAAATCTTATTAATAATAGCTTTTTAAAAATTCTTGAAGCTTTATACATAAAACAGTTGAAAACTAAACTGAACAAAATAAACTATGAAATCTCCACAAATATCCTTAAATGCCTATAATTTATAACAGAAACCATTGGTTTATACCAACGGCTTCCCATATTTAATACTTCTCGTTTTTCACTCTCCAGTGGTCATGTGTGACGTCAGAATCTACGATGGGATGCGATTTTCGCTTCCGCGTCACGTACAGCAAGGGCGGACTATCATTGTTGTTTCATCCGCGTGTTGTTTAATTTATTAAAATCGTCATCTTTGATAATGGCTTGTGTAAGCCGAAAGATTAGATTGGATTTAAACATGTATAAATATGGTGTTTTCCTTTCGTCTTTCAATGATAATGTGATTAAGCTTGTCAGACAATATGAAAGGAACTTAATTAAAATAAATAAACAAAACTTTGTATATTATTTAATGAAACATGCATTAATGAAAAATTCCTGCCTAAATATGCAATATATATATATATATATATATATATATATATATATATATATAATATTACCATTAATCGTTGACGATTTTTCTGTGATTAAATAATTTCTATTTTGTTTCGTATTAAAAGTAATATGAATAAAGACTCAAATTTAACTTTACATTTCGTTATAATTTATTCATTACTGATTATTTTCTTTGGAATGTTAAATGCATGAAATACATTGACGTCTTCGGAAACGGTTGCGACATAACATTTGTGTTTCGAATAGTCACGTAGATGCTAGAAAAAGAAAATTCCATCAGAAGAAAACGAGATTTGAATGAACAATTTGCATAG
>CAHIKZ030004157.1:277500-302500 GCA_903632075.3 Acanthosepion pharaonis
GAATATTGTGTCTCAGCTGGATGTGGAGATCTTGATGCGTGAGCCATAGCTTTTCGCGAACCATCTGACAGTTTATGTAGAATGCAAGCACCGATGCCGTACGAGCTTGCATCACTTGCGACTATGATGTCGAAACTAGGGTCGTAATGGGTGAGGAAAAGGTCTGAAGTAAGAGTTTTCTTGATCTTCTCGAATGCGTCTTGGCATTCCGGGGTCCATGACCATAGTTTGTCCTTTTTTAAAAGTTGGTTGAGAGGCCCTCTCAAATTTTGCATGTTCTCAATAAACCCTTGGTAAAAGTTAGCTAGGCCGAGGAAGCTTTGTAACGCTTGAACGTTATCTGGGGCCGGCATGTTTCTGATGGCGTTGGCTCTTTCTGGATCCGTCCGACGACCGTCTTTATTTATAATGTGACGTAAGTATTTAATCTCTGGTAAGAAAAAGTCACACTTTGCCTCCTTAACCTTAAATCCGCATTCTTGTATCTTTTCGAATAAGTTTATTATATGGTTCCGGTGCTCTGCCGTAGTTTTACTAGTAACCAGTATATCATCCAAATAGGCTGTCGCGTAGTCAAGGTCGCCCAGCATGGCGTCCATGACCTGCTGGAAAATTGCAGGCGCAACCTTTACTCCAAAAGCCAGTCTGTTGTATTTGTACAACCCTCTATGGGTGTTTATGTAGAGCCATTTGGAACTTTCTTCTTCCACCTCTATCTGAATGTATGCGTCCGAGAGGTCGATTTTAGAAAAAAAATTTCCACCATTGAGTTTATTGAAAATTTGTTCAGGGCTTCGGAGAGGATAGTGGTGATTTTGCAATGCATCGTTTAACCCTGTGGAAAAATCTGCGCATACTCGTATTTGGTTGGACTTCTTTTTTACGTAGACCGTAGGTGCTGCCCACTCGCTGAAATCTGTTTTTGACAGAATACCTGCTTGTTCGAGTCTAACTCTTTGTTAATTTGCTCTAGAGCAGCGAAAGGGACATTCCGTTTCTTTTTGAATACCGGTTGTGCACCGTCCTTCGCCTTGAACTTAGCTTTCATTTTAGTACATTTCCTAAGGCCGCCAGAAAAAACCTGGGGAAATTGTTGTTTGAGTTCCTTTTTTAGATTTACAAATTGGACGTTGTACTTTGTATCTTGCGACAAAATGTACTCATTGGGCAATCCCAAAGATTAATTTTTTCTATCCAATCTGTTCCAAATAAGTTATCTGAAGTTTTCAATACGTAAGCTTTGAGCTTTTTGGTAACTCCATTTAGTGTTACTTTAAGTATTACCTCACCTAAAATGTTAATCTTTTCGCCAGTTACGGATTTTGCTGTTTTATCCGTTTTTAATAAGGTCGACTTGTTCAATTTTCGCCAAGTACGCCAGTTAATGGTTGAAAGATCGGAACCCAAGTCAAGCTGGAATTTAATGGAATTATGGAAAATATCCACAGTTACATATTTTCTTCAATTCCCATCGGCAATATCGTCAGATTGAGCTTGCCTAATTTTATTTTTGGGTTTTCTCGTTCTGTTGGCGTACCAGCACGAAGTTAATGTATGCCCACTTTTATTGCAATTTTTGCAATATTTTTTGTTCTTAACTGGACAGAATTTCATCCAATGCCATTTACCACAATGGTAACATGGTTCGGGCGGTTTCTTTAACCTATTTGGGTTTTGGTTACTGATTTTATTAATCTGAGCCACACCTGATTCCTCGATAGTGTTTGAGTCACACATTACAGATATTACCCTTTGACAGTCCTCTGCCAGTTTTTGGAGAGTAAATTCTTGTTTGTTCTCAAGATTGGTCAGTACCCGTCGTCTGACTTCGGCCTCTTCATATGATACTAGACATTGTGCGACAATCAAGCACTTGAAATCATCGGCAGTCAGTTCGGCTAGATTAAAATCATTACAGAGCTTGTTTACCGATGCTGCAAACGTTAGAAAATCTTGCTGGTTGTCTTTGACTGTGTTCAGGCATTTCCAACGTTTGTGGAACAAGTTTGTGTTAGGCCCGAATAGTTCCGAAAGGAGCTTAATAGTCTCTGAAAAATCAAAGTCAGTGGTTTTCTTGGGTAGTATGAAGTCTACGAACCTACTATGTTCTGTTGTTCCCAGATTTCTCGATAGTAGACGTACTTTTTTTTTTACTGGGCCATTGTTCACAGTCTACGTTGAAAATATCTTCGTAGCGCCTGTAAAATGCCTGGAACGTTTTGTCTTCCTCTGGTACGTAGTCAAATGTTTCCATTGAATTGTAGATTATACTCTGGAACAATATTGTATCTTTTTCAGAGTTTGAGCCATTTAATGCATTTACGAGTAATTCTTTAAGTTGTTTCTGTTGTAGTTCAGCATTCTGAAGCGTAATTTGTTGGAATTCCATTTGTTGTTTATGTAATTCCAAAAATAGTTGTTGTTGTCTTTCTTCTGATTTTTGTTGCTGATCCAAATTTACTTTTAGCATTTGGGCAATAACTTTTTGAAAATCCTCCATATTATGACAAACAAAAATGACAGCCTTTTTTTTGTTGCTTTGAACCCGTGTACCAAGGGGAGGTACACAAAAAAAATTTTGATAGTTTTTTTTTTCTTTTACACACAAAAAATATATGGACAGACAATTAGTTAAACTAAACTAATTATGTGTTTAGCTTTTTTTTGAGATTCCGTGGTTCCGTTAATTTTAACGTAATTGTATAAATTTTCACCACACTTATGTATTTTTTTTATAGAGGTACGAAAAGAGAAAACTCACCTCAGTGAATATGTGTGAAGAATAATTTTATGCACGAGTTCAACTCAGTTACATAAACAAAAATTTAGATAGTTTTCTTTGCGAAAACTTGAGTACAATGGTAGTACTTCGCTCTTTTTTTTCCTCTGTGTGAGTGTGTAAGAAACCGTTCTCGTAATGTAATTTGCACTGACTTTAATATTCCGTAGAATCGCTAGTTCGTCAATGCTGTTTGGTATCGGAATATATATATATATATATATATATATATATATATATATATATATATATATATATATACGCTGGGTGTTGCGTTTAAATCGCTAATGTAGTAATAGCAGCTTAATTTCTCGTTCAACACTGCTGTGGGAAAGCGTGGAGTTTCTGTGTATTTTTCGAGTACTCTGTCGCTGTTGATATGGTGAGAACAAAATTCTCGAATCTTTCTGCCGCCACTGATGTGGGACTAGTAAGGTATTGCGGTTTTCGACGTGAATGGGTTTCTCGAATACTTCGTCGACACAGATATGGGACTGGTAAGGTATCGAGGTTTCGACGTGAGTGCGTTTCTCGAATCCTCGTCGCCACTGATGTGGGGCCATAAGTTGGGACCACAGAAGTAAAACACGGATAACGGATTAGATGTAAGAATGATATATTAACAACAGGTTACAGAGATAGTGAAAGCGGAGCTTACTATATGTTAGTGTCCAATACTGGTAGTCGTACGCGGCTCTCACTGTCTCTCTGTGTCTCTGTCTAGAGTGTTGTGTCGCATACTTAATATAGACCGGAAGATTCTATTGTGCAGGTAGTTCCGGTCTCACAATAATATATATATATATATATATATATATATATATATATATACACAAACACACACACATATATATACACACATATATATATATATACACATATATTGATATATGAATACATATATATATATATATATATATATATATATATATATATATATATGTATATCTGGTGGTGTATCTGCACACACACACACGCATACACACACACACACACACACACACATATATATATATATATATATATATATATATATATATATATATATATATATTGTTTAAATGTTGCTATAATAATGTACATAAATGCGTATTAAAAGATACAGAGCTTTTTAGAGATATAGTCAATAGGGATATCCGAAAATGAACACTATTGGTAACTGTCAGTTGTACTCCTCCTCACATCATACGTTGACCATTTATATACATTCTCAGACCTTACACAGAGCATATTTGAATATTGCTGCCTCAGCTGATCCGGTGCTTCTATTTTATATTTAGAGATTCCTGATAAAATCCAAAGAACAATTTACAATGTTATTGATCCTAATCTGGCCTCTCGGATTCGAACCCTTTCCCAGCACCGTAACATAGCTTCCCTGAGACTATTCTATAAACAATTTCATAGCAATGTTTTTTTTTATGAGCTTTCCTCTGTAGTATTTGGACGTTTGTTAATTTAAGCATAGTACTAGATTAGCGGCAAGGTTATATTTCAGAACTGAGATGGCAAACAGTAACCGTAATTTCTATATTAAAAATTTCTTTCCAACGCATTCTAACCTGTGGATCTCTCTTCCGGCTTCTTTCTTCTAAGTCAACTTTGATCTTGAATTATTATATGCAATGTGAATCCTTGCATTCTGTCTTCTTAATTATCGTTCATTCATCGTCCTCTCTCATTAATAGTAGGTTTTCTCATATTCTCTATCACTCATTAATCGTCTGATGGCTTTATTGCTTTCGTTGGGATGAAATAATAATAATAATAATAATAATAAAAACAGAATTTCGCTTCAGTTGTGAAACGCATAATCACCCTTTATTGATGATACATATATTATATAGCTAGCTAGCTATCAAAATATTTGTGTGTGAACATTTCTGTACGTGTGAGTACAAGGCAAATCAACCGGAAGGATATAAGTATGTGTAACTCGAGTAAAAGACAACCAACACGATGTAAAAAACGAAGCAGAGGTAGTAAAGAAAAATACCAGATGCCGTGGCCAATGGGCTGATAATTTTTACACTGTCGTCATTAATGACATCTTAGTTTGGATATCTATTTAATATTAACCACTGACGAAGGCTGTCAAAGGTGTAGTCGATATTTTAATTTCAGAAAAACTTTATTGTTACTCCCGCATGCCAACTAAATAAAAAGAAGAAAAACATACGATGAATTTCCTTGCCATCACGTATGCAAGCTTTGTAACGGCCTCAAGTCCGTTGTTAAATGCTTTCTATCAGCATGGCTAAAGCTAACCTCCAGAGAAGTGACCCGTTGCCCCTTCTCGAGGTAAAGTTCTCAACTGACATGAAGTGCAAAGACTATATTGAACCCATTTCTAGATCAGGAAAAGTTCACTGCGTCACATGATAGAATTAATATCTCCAGAATCTATCATACATATTTATAAATCTTCATTCGTCGATGCTTATAATATTGCTGCCGCATATGGTCCGATGCTCGTGCTATTTACCTTGAACTCCTTGTTGAAATCCAAAGAAGAATTAACAATATTATTTATCCTGTTATGGCGTCTCGACTTCAGTTACTTCATCACCGCCGTAAGCTTGCCTCCCTCTGAATTTTCTATAAAATCTTTCATGTTAATTGTCTTGATAAGCTCTTGGATTTGTTACATAGACATGTTGGATTTAAGCGCAGTACTAGACTAGCATCGAGATCACATCAATTTACAGGGAACTGATTAGATGTAACCGTAAATTCTATGCTAATATTTTATTTTCTCACACTTCACATTTTTTGAAACTCCCTTCCCGCTCCACACTTTCCAACCAAATTTAAATTGAAAAAAATATATAAATGCAATGCCAATCGCTATCTAATGTCCACCTGATTACTTTTTTTCTTCTCCAGCTCAATAATCTTTGTTCCTAATTCGCCCACACATATTAAGCCTCTGCGCCTTAGTGGCTTTACAGCGATACTTAGGATGAAATCGATAAAATATTTAATGGGATATTTATATATATATATATATATATATATATATATATATATATATATATATATATATATATATAAATATATAGTAAAATTTCAAAGAATAGTTATATGTATAAGACAAAATGGTATAAAATTAGAAAAATTCTTAGTTTTCTCCGATGTCTTTTCGTCACCTGACCTTATGAAGGCCAACAACGAAAGCGAAATATTTTTGTTTTCAAGATTTATTGTATATAAAATACAATTGCGGCGCAAGGCTAAATATTACCCAGAAATATGCTTATATGAGGGCGTATATCTTTTTCAATTTTGGATTTAATGTTACCATGACAAGAAAAAACATTTTGTGTTACAAATTATCTTTCTTGAATTTCAGAAATAAAATATTCACCGACATATACCAATTATTACCGAATGATTAGCAAATATTGAGAAAAATCTTTCTTTCTTTGGGTTTTAATCAGTCATACCTTAATGAAGGCCTGATGCGTGAATGTAAATCACACGTACACACATACATATATATCACTGTTTGTGTATGTGAGTGTGCGTGAGTATATGGCCTATTTCAATTATTACTGTATGTAAAGTTAGATAAACGGCCAGCTTATTAAAAAAAAATGCGAATGCGTATATAAGTTTAAAAGTGTACCGTAATCACTTCGGATCACGATCGCTCGAGGACTTGTCTCGTAATGTCCAAACATTATGCCAAAACACTGATAAGAAATATGAAGAAACACAGTTTTGAAACAGAAAACAGCAAAATGATGTGTAAAAGAAGCAACTGACTGTGTGAACCAAATACACATAATGACAAACACCGTGGTATTCATTGAGGGTAGCTCGTGTATGCACGCCCTCCAATAAAACCTGTTCCATACACGCATACACTTACGTGTGTAAACATATGAAATAAAGCATATATCTAAATATTCATTCACACACCCAAACACATATATATATATATAATATATATATATATATATATATATATATAATATACATATATATATATATATACAACATATACAGTATATAAATAAAACATATACATGTATATTAATAATACTAATTATAAGTGTACATTTGCTATGAATTTTAATTGTTATTTTGTGAGTAGTTTAGTTACCATCAGCAGAAACTATATATATATATATATATATATATATATATATATATAGAGAGAGAGAGAGAGAGAGAGAGAGAGACATGATACAACGATATATATTTTTATATATGAAGAACAATATTGGGAAAATGTATGACTAATTGAATAAGTTTACTTGTGATCCGTTTCGTCTGTCAGTCCGATGCCCTAATGAAAACGCGTCACAAATAAAATTTTCCACTTTGTCTTATATTTCCCTAACTATATATATATATATATATATATATATATATATATATATATATATATATTTTTTGAAAATTATAACATAAATGTTAAAAAATCACTACAATAATAGTCATTTTTTTCCATACCTCTGGTGTCTTAACATCATCACTTGATATGACACCAGTGGTGTTGAAACAACATGGCTATTTTTGTAGTGATTTTATAATATATTTATGTTATAATTTTCGAATAAATAATTATATTTGCTCTACTCTGTATTGAGCACTCTTTTAAGAATATTAATTATAGGTCATTGGAATTTATTCCGTATAGACCAATCCTATATACATACATATATATATATATATATATATATATATATATATATATATATATATATATATATATATATATATATATATATAGAGAGAGAGAGAGAGAGAGAGAGAGAGAGTATCTGTACAGGAAATAATGAATAAAATCGACAAGAAGGAAAACTATTCTTATCCCACGCATTTCGCCCTCTGAGTTACTATCTCAAGGCAATATAGGCTTTTGTTGCCCGTGTTCGTACATAAAAAAGATAGGATGCCATTGTTTCATCAAGTGTTTTAAATTTGAGAAAGTTCATAGATGTTCATTAGTTGTTTGAAAGGGCAGTCAAAATACGTGAACACAATGTATCATAATTCAATATCTGGCAAAAAAAGTAAGCGAGTAATACTGAAGAATAATATATATATATATATATATATATATATATATATATATATATGTCAGGAAACTTTTCGAATTAGAACGATTCAGCACTTCAGAAGTTGCTACTGATGCCACGGATGTTGGAGAAGGAAATGTTAAAGGGTTTACGTGTTATTTTTATCCTTGTAAGGTTTATATTTTTGGCTGTTTATGGTTATGTTGAGTTATTTTCGTAAGAAAAAGTCCTATTGTCATAGTAGCAGACGGTCATCATATGTTTCATGTGCAGAAAGGAACTGACGCTGACTGCAATATAATGTGGTAACTGTGTTTCCCACTAGATGTATGTGCAGAGTACCCTGCCATGCATGACATGACACTGAAAGAATCCCGATATTTTGCAACCGTTGTACAGAGCAGTCTCTCAAGACGGTACGTAAGAGTTAGGGCTCCTAACTAACAGTCAGGTACAGCAACCAGTTAGGTTAGGGGCAGGGGATTTTGTAGAATAATTAATTTGACAGGTTTGAAATTCTTCATTAGAATCATCATTGTTATTATTACTGTTTGTCGTAATAGAAGAAGAATATATATATATATATATATATATATATAATGGACAAAGTTCGACAATTATTTTAAGAGATTTTTATGTTTATACATTCTTTTTATCGAAACAAATATTTAAGTAAATGCTCTGTTTTATAATAAACAGTATTTATAATATTTACCGGCCTGAATTTCCGAGAAATTTTTATGGAAAATATTAGTCCTCCGACAGGAATCGAACCTGTAACCTATACGGAAACGTCATTTAGCCTGACGTGCTCTTAACCGATCGAACCACTGTGGATATTCCTCGGACATTCAGGCCGGCAAATGTTATGAATACTGTTTATTATAAAAACTTTTACCTAAATATTTGTATCTATAAAAAGAATGTATAAATATAAAAATGTCATAAAAATAGTGTTTTTAGACAAATTTTACATACAAGTCTGAATACAAGTCTCCCAGCGTTGCTATTTGGGGAGGTAACGTGCAGTAATATTTAGAACCTCGGTTTGAAGAATCGACTTAAATTGTTGTCCATTACATTCAATCACCTTCTTGGGAAATGTGATGTAGCTGGTTCATATTCTTTTGATGAGAAGTTATAAGTCCCTGGTACATTTTACCCACTAATAATTTTGGTGAGTTCGTAAAATCCAAATGACTGAGAAGACATGGAATTTGAAGAAAGAAATAATTACAAATATTTTGCCAGGACATTTTATAAAAGAAAAGATGAGAAATGAAAAGATACGTGAAAAGTTCAAAGCAACTTTAAGTGTCTGTAGTTGATTACTCACATTTTGCAGAGACGAAAAATACGTCCTTACCATATGAAAAATCGCTTAGAAAGAGATTGAATCTTTCAAATCTCGCGCCGCCTGTAAATCGTCAGTGGGGCGATAATTCCACAATTTCGCCGCAGTGAGATTTTATTAATTTAGGGGAGTTAATCTAATGTACTCCACGAAGAATAAAGAATATTCTCTTATGAAATCTGATTTAATATGCACATCGTGTGCAGTTTATTTTTTTGGAGGTATTGAAATTTTAGGTGACGGCATGTTGGTTGTTGGTTTGTTTTGATATTTCAAGTGTTTGCGTGATTTTGTCAATGTAAATAGGTTTTAAACGATCAATTGGTACGTTATTTTCATTTCTTTTCGTTTTTGAATGGTAAAATATATATCACGCCGTTCCAGCACTTATGAATAATTTGTGAAAGATAACCTTCATTTTGTCTATTAGTTTATTGACAAAGTCCATAGATTGGGTCGATATTTTGTTTACTTCAAAGTACTGACTTGGTATTGTCAGTGAGTTTCCAAAAACGAAGTCTGTTGGTGTGCGGTGTTGGTCTCCTTTTAAGGTATTTCGTATTGATTGTAAAGTCCAACCTATGTGGCTAGTGCAGTCTTTAGCTGTCTTTAGCAGCTTTTCACAAATCATTTAACTCATGGTTAGTATGCAGTAGTTCAGATATGTTTCGAGTAGGGTGAGAAATACTTGGAAAAGTATGGATTGAAACTATGATCCTCTGTCAATATTAATCTCAGATGGTACTCCAAATTAATGATCTAGTTGTCCAGTATAACATTTGTCATAGTCTCTGCTGAATTATTTGGAATAGGAAAAGCAACAGGCCATCGAATAAATCAATCCACTATGGTGAGCATAGAAATGAAGCTATATGCGTTTGAGAAGGGCGCCACAATATCTATGTGCAAATGAGTGAACCTACTGTTGGGTCTCTGGAATTTACCAACAGGAGGTTGTTTATGTTTCACAAATTTTTGTTTTTGAGAGTGAATGCATTGCTGCGTCAAACTTTTTATGTCAGTGGACATGTTTGATCATAAAAATCGGTCTGTTATTACTTTGCCGATTGCTCGTATACCAGGATGTGATAATCCATGAAGGTGGCTCAATTTTTTTTTTTTTACGTAACGATGGAGGCATATAAGGTCGAGGATAAACTTGTTTCATGTCACATAAGAAAGTCGAATGTCCAAAAGTTGCACTGAGTTATCTTCCTTGACTTTCAAAAGTGTAGAGCTTAAACATTTCATATTTATTGAGGATATGGCAGTACGCGAAAGTGCTTCAGCAAAATTTAAATTTAATGTTAAATTCTGTAGGCTGAAATAAATTGGGAAATATACTCGAGATGTCTTGTTTCACGTGATGAATATTTTTCAGGGTTGCTGTACATGGCATATGTGAGTGGCTTATGGTCAGTAAGTACCGTGAATTCGCGTTCCTCTAAAATATAACGGACATTTAGAATAGCTCAATAGATAGCGAGAAGTTCTCTCGAAAATCTGCTGCATTTCGTCCGAGAAGAATCTAGCTTGAGAGAGAAGGATATATATATTTTTTTATTTTCTACGATAATATTTTGCTGTAAAACAGCATAAGCAGCGTTCATAAAGTTAACATTGCATTTTCATCATTATTTAGAGAATGTAGTTTTACGTAGTTTTTCAAGGCTTTCTTTGCTTTGTGAAAAGCGTCTAAAACAGGACAATGAAGTGAAACTTTTGCATTCTTTTTCTGAATGTTTTTAGTATATCAATCAATGGAGCTCACTTTGATGAACAGTGTGGCAAAAATCTTCGATAGTAATTTATCATGCCATTAACCTTCAAAATTCGCGAGTTGACAGTGGCTGGGGAAATTTTTATATGACATCTACCTTTTCAGGTAGAGTTAACATTTCTTTTTCGCCTGTTGCGTGTCCTAAGAATAAAAGATTTTTTTTTTACATCAAACGTGCATTTATTGGCGTTAATTTTCCGTCCAAGTCGTTCAAAAGCAAGTTGTTAATGTTCCATGTGTACGTTCATATTTCGGTTTGCTATTAATATATCTTCGTTATATGCTAAACGGAAAGATAAGCCTCTTAATACTTCGTTTATCAACTTTGAAAAAACTGGGCCGCGTTCCTTAAACTGGTGAATTCGAACAAACCGAAACAGGTTGATAGAAGTCTTTGGTATATCGCTTACTCCAACGCCTTGAGTAAGTCAAGTCTGGTGAAAATATTCTGCAATCTCAGTCCAAAATCATATATATGCGCTATAGGAGAAAAATCTAGGACTGTTGACGCGTTTAATCGTCGGAATTCGCCACAGCGACTCCAGGCAGAAGAATCTACTTTTGGTATCTTGGGCAATGGGGAAGATCACTGGCTATTGGAAAGACGAATTATTCCTAGCTACAGACTGTTCTGAAATTCTTCCTTTACCATATTGTATCTTACCGGGCTGAGTCTCCGAAGGATAGAATGAGTCGGTTTTCCTGTTCTTTTAATGTGATGTTTAGCAATGTGTACGACACACAACACCGAAACGTAACGTTTGTGAAGTTATTATTCTTGCCGTGAAAGTGACTTGCAGTTGGGCGAACCATGTCTGCAAATCCAGTGGATTAAACGGGGGGGTAGCTGTAAAGATAGTGTGGCTTCCATGTTTACAGCTAAAGAAAAAAAATATGCTCAGAAATGACCGTAACTTGGATGGTGTGTAGTAATTATAGAAGTGAGTAAAAATTTTACGCACATGTACTGAGCCATAAAGAAAATTGTCTAGCAACGAAACTGAATTCATGAACTATATTCATATATCGTAGTGTACTACGATATATGAATATAGACATGACAGAAGAATTCAGTTTCGTTGCCATTATTTCTGAAGAAACTTGCCTGTTTAAATAATTTCCTTAGTTTTTCTAAACCTTTTTCTCTATTCAAATTCGTCTTGAATATTGAAAATACCACGAGAAGAATATCTAAGTTTTGAATATATTCTAAGTTATTATCTACTGGAAAATATGAAATAAATAGACAATGGGACAGATGTTATTTATGGGGTAAGTAAAGGGGGAAAATGCATAGAGAAAAACCAAAAATTGTTGTTAAGAGAAAAAGTGAGATACAATTGGTTGTCCTTATTCTAGATTGCTTGTAACTTATGAACCTCCAGCTAGAATTTGTAGAAGATAGACAGACTAAGACGGAAATGTAACTTCGTCACCCATTCTACCAACCATATTACTATAGATTGCGTTGAAATCACATTTTTGTTCGAAAATACCAGTCGATAATCAAACCTTCTGATATTTAAAGTTAAAAAGGTATGTTTCATCGGGTGTTTGAGAAAATATAAACTGTATATATATATATATATATATATATATATATATTAGACTAAAAGTGAACATTGAAGTCAGAGGTGACATACAATAAATGTCTGAACTGTTGGAACCAGCGATTGAAAGCTATGTATGAATATATATATATATATATATATATATATATATATATATATATATATATATAGATAGATAGATAGATAGATAGATAGATAGATAGATTTACACGCACTCATACACACTCATATATGTGTATATATATATATATATATATATTCATAAACCTATATATATACATTAATACGTCTAAATATATATATATATATATATATATATATATATAAATATATATATTAGTACATATATGTATATATATAACTATATATATAAAATATATATGAGAATTTTGTAAATTTTTGTTAGATATATAAGAATTTGTACATTTTATTAGTTGAATATTGTACTTTTAATTTGATAAATTAACTTATCTTATGAGGAAGTATAATACGCACGTCATAAAAATTATCTCTTACTAGATATCACACAATATAATTCTTCAGAGGCACTGTAATTAGTGTATTATAATGTAACTGCAAAAATGAATGCAGTTAAGGTTTAATAAATGTACTAGGTGTATCACCAAAATTATTCAAATCTTGTAACAGCAAAATAGTGCAATTTTCAGATTAAACTTTCAACAGGTGTATCTTAGAAAGGATTAAATAATAATAATAATTCTCTGACGTTTTTTATAAAACTATTGAACTGCGCTTTGAGCAATAAGTATGTATAAGCTTAACAGAAGAATCGTAAACGACTCTGACATGTTCATCATTAATTCATCATAGATAAGGATCGGAAGCTCACGAAAGATTGAAATATTGTTCAAATATATATATTCCAGCATCATTTATTCAAGATAGTCTTCGCCCTCTCTAACTTTCTAACATTCTGTCTTGGAGTAACAAGGTGCTTCACGCATTTTTCAAATCTTTTTTTCACTGCACATTAGACTGTCATAACTGAAACTACTTTCCCAAGTGCCAAACATCTTATGAATTGAGAATTGTCTTTTCTAATTGATATGTTTAACTCTAACTTGAAATGATGATTAACCTTCCTGTTGTGATCTCTTGATTAAGTTTTTTCCTTTCTACTGTTCCATCTGTTTTAAAATCATTCCCTGTTCACTTGGCGGCACTTCAATGAACTTTTAAGATGGAAGCCAGAGTATGAATGCTGGTAACAAAACTGATGGCCTGATTGATTTTTTTTTCCTTTCACTATTACTCAGAGGGGAACACAGTGGGACTGACACAAAACGATTTTAAACTGTTCTCTTTATCGCTTAATTTCAGTGATTCTTTCGACAAATGGTTTCCTGGTGGCTAAACGTTTTATCTGAAAACCTAGAAAAAGAATCTCAATTATTCTGGTGTTTGTTAGATATTAAACATTTTGTGGGATGGACAATTATACTGTACAACGATTCGGATAATTTTGCTGTCACACGCGGTATATCACACATGGCACAAAACCCATTCAGAATTGGTTAAATTGTTTACTGAATACAACTACTTTCGAAGATTAATGGTTAAAATGTCTTTAAACGATTGAAGTCTGTAGGTATTACGGAGGACAATCCTTCTTCGACTAGAGCTACAGAATTACAAAGAACTGTAGTAAACCAGAAAATTTGAGAATTTTCGACAACAGTAACAACTGAATTGGATAGCTGATGTAACTCGAAAACAATTGAATAATCAAGAGAAAGTTCTACACAACCTCGAACAAAACGTTATTAAAGAAACCACTGTCATTACAGGGAAGAGCAATAACAGTGAACGTTAGAATCTTATATTCCTGTAAATTTGTTTTAAGAGGGGGATTTATAAATTTCAACCGACTGTAGTATCGTCTGCTCTGCCAATGAATACCGAATATTTCCTTTTCAGGAAACTGCTAATAGCTGTATTATCTTAATGCTTTTAGTAGTTGCAACCTAGTAACCACATTTTTCGATATTAGATAACGTCTGTTGTACTCTGTGTTCTGTTCAGAAAATAAATACATATACTTCATTACAGAACTTTTTATTTAGCATAACACCAACTGATGACTATTCTCCGCTGCTTTAGTCATTTAGTCAATTTGTGTGTATCCCGATACAGGAAATGGATTTCTATCGATTTGATGGACTGTAAGATAGAATTCATTCTTTTTTAGTTCAAGAAACTTATTTTGCTATAAAAGAGTAACACTTCATTTATATACAAAGTATTCCTTCGTTTAACACACATCATGTATAAAGGTATACATATCGTAAATACGTTATTACACTTTCAGTTTGTAAGGAAAATTTTTCAGTTTTAATGAGATTGAATGATTAAACGAAGAATGTTACTTTGTATTTTTCAGCTTATGTTTTAGACTGAGATTATTTATTTTCAATGGCAACTACTGAAAAGATGACGAGTCATGAAATTTAACTTGAACTCTTTTGATAGATTTTCTTTTTAATTTTTTATAAAACACATACGTATACAATTTTTCGCTTGTAGTAAACAAAGCCCATGTATTTGCTTCCTTCGTAACACACGCAGGCCGATTTAGTGCAGATGTTTCCCTGTAAATAGCAACTTTTCTAATCACCAACAATTTTTTATCGATTTCCGCCATCTTAGTTTTCGTTGAAGCTGCTTGAGTCATAATAACATTAAGAAATCACACACTTACACATACATACTTACATATATACCCACGCACAATATATTTTGTACGTAGTTAAATCAATAAGTCCGGAGCCTATCGACGGAAAATTATTAATATTTCACAGAATAAAATATCTATTTTAAATCACTTCTTTTTCAATGCTAATTATTCCTGTAATGCATTTTAATGTATGTTGATATTATAAAATAAGCGCGAACATCTTAGACTCATTCCTCATCCATAGGGTCGTCGTAAGGAAAAAATGCATATAATGTCTACAAAAATCTGTTAGTACATATAAAAACACAACCAAATTAATTTCCTTATAATATAAAGGGTTATTTTATTTGTTGTGCTTTCAGGATGTAAGGTTTACTGTTTCACACAACTTACATATTTGGGGCGCTCTCAGATACATTGTTCTTTCACTATATTTTTCCATTAGGTCTTCTGTCATCCATTACTAAAAAACACGTTTATTAAGGTTATTTGATGTTTCCATTTGCCTTCAGTATGTCAAATTTTCCAAGCCACCTTTACTCATTTTTGACGAAGAAAGGTCAACTGTTTTTTTTCCCTTTCCCTTCCGCGTTGACTCATTTTTCACTATGTTATTTACAACATCCTCTATGGGTGAAATAGAAGAGTAGCCCGGACTCTCTTACTTTCGTTGGCAACCAATGTAAAGATAAGACTACCTATTCTTTTCTATCTTTAGTACGTTCTCTCTCTCTGTGTTAAATTCTCTAGGTCATGTTTCCTCATTACGTGTTCAAGAATTTCAGTTTTATCTGAGTCTGAATAGGATTTATTTTCTTCTTATTTTCTTTAAAATGTTTCGTTTATAGCATTCTCAAATAGCTTCCATAAAACTACATTTGAGCTTCTTCTTAATTTGTAATCATATGCTTATAAGGGACACAAACCGAAATTATGGGACAACCAGTAAGGATCGAATTCACTATTCAGTCGTAATTGATCACGCGGTGCAAGCTTGCTAGCCATTATACCACGTCGAAGTTCACAAAACTAACTAAACGTTGCTTAGATGTGGCACAATGTCGAAGGTATATAGCTGGGAATTAAATGCTTTAGTCCTTGTGTCAGAAAGTAATGTTGTTGGTTACAATCTCAATTCTCCTCACCCAAATCCTACTGATGCATACTGGTATTTATTGCTAACCATTTAAAAAAAGGACCATTCTCTAACTCATCACCATGTTTTTACGTTATTTCTTGGATTGAAGCCATTACAACCTACAGTTTGATTGTACCACTTTTACGTTTGAACACTATTCCGACATATTGAAAGGCTGACTTCGTTACTTTTTATAACTGCTTTGCTGTTGTTTTGACTTGATTTTATATATATTACAATGGAATTCAGTACACACTCTCTCTCTCTCTCACACACACACACAGATATATATATATGTGTGTGTGTGTGTGTGTGTGTGTGTGTGTTTTCATTTTTTTTTCATGTTTTTAATGACAACATTATATAAATGCATACATGCAACAAACTATTTCTTATTTAACAACTAAAATATTTCATCCTTGAAAATTGCTAAATGTATAGCCGAAAACACTCGGAAAAAAAGACCATTCGGACAGTTTATATATGATGTATCATCTGAAAAAAAAAATTAGATCACATGATAAATTGTATAAAAAAAGAAATCAAAGCACCTTGTCTGCCATATTCAATGATATGTACATGAAAGATGGATTGCTACCAAAATGCATATATATATATATATATATATATATATATATATATATATATATATTGTTTGTCTCGCATCGTTTTTCCATGTAACTTCTTTCCGTTCCTAGCGTTTATTGAAAATTTGTTCTATTTTGCTTTTTTAATTTTTTTTTTTCAATTATGCTTACCCATAGAAAATTATTCAGCAAAAGTTATATTCATTCCCAAGCCCGTCTAGTAGCGTGTCTATCAGTGTCCAAATGACACTATATTTACTACGGCGCATGACTATATCAAAGTAATAATGTCCTACTTTTTTATACGGTTGCTCTCATTAAATCTTCTTTACTCAAATCTTAAAAGCTTAATTCTCTGAATGAAAAACAAACATCGACTAGACTCTGCAATAGAAATAAAGTTGGGTTTCGATTGCGGAGTCTAGTCCAAGCGTGTCGGATCTCATAAATACTCTGAGGATATTTTTCGTCGCTGTTAAGATATTTTACTGGTTTTGTCAAATGGTTTTCCATGAGACGCCATTGAACGCAAGTTATCAAAGTCTTAGCAGACACGCTACTACTGGGCTGGATCAGACACCGAAATAAACGAAATGGTTAAGCCGAAAGAAAATAACGAAAGCCACTTTCGCTGATGAGATTGCATTTTATATTCCTTTTTTGGCTTTACAAACAAGTTTCTTTTTCCTTTTAAACATTGTGTTTTTAACACTTATTCCAGAAACTCTCTATTTTTATATTCCTTTTGAATTTGATAAAGATATCTAATCATACTGTGTGTTACTTAAAACTATATATAATAGGGTTACGTGCAAGACAATATCAAACAGAATGACTTTGTGTATGAATATATTTGTCAGAAAACCGGAACTATGACACTTGCTATTTAAGAAAATATAATATATACAGAAAACAATATTGAACAAAGAAGGTTATGGTTGACTCGATCAAAGGACAAACGTATTGTTTAAACAGAATTCATTCTCACGGTACATTTGCAAGTATATTTTCTCATTCCGGCGCTATATAGTCGCGGCCACGTGCTTCAACCCGTATTATAATAAATGTTCAAATAAATTCAAGGAAAGTTTGTCTCTGTTTCAAATGTTCAAATAAATTCAAGGAAAGTTTGTCTCTGATATTTGAACCTCGCTCATCTTTTAAACACTCAAATAAAGATGGCACTCATCTTCCTTCAAATAATGAAACACTGGTGATCCCATAAATCTCTCCATATCATCGTGCAGAGGCAAGCATCGACATCTATTCTATTACAAAGAAAAATATCGCATTGAAAAACTGTATACAAAAATCATGACCTTTTTAAAACTTTTTAACGTTTCAATGTCTTAAACTATTAAAGCGAGATACACATTTTTAAATTAATAATGTTAGTTCACACAGACTCAAAGATGCACTATATATAGCAAATGGGCTGTCTATATTTCTGAGATGAGGAATTGTAACTATTTATATTGTTCGGTCTGTTTATTGTCATATTCACGATGTTTCGCCTGTTGTACACTACATCTTCCTCAGGTGATATTTCTAGAATTTCGAACATTAGATTGTTCTAGTTCCACATGCCATGCCTTTTCTGAGTATCTCTGTTTTCAGTTAATTTCCTATCAGTTTCTTTTCACCTCTGATTTGGCCAGGTATTGAACTCACAACTCTTTGTGTAAAATCTCTTTTAGTTTACTTCAGCGAACGCTTTTATTCACGTGGTTCATCAGTGGGTGAAATTTAAAGGCTTAGAAAACTAATAAACCAGGAACATTTTTCCAGTATTCATATTACAATTATTTTATTGTTGTGTTTCTCTAGCACTCTTTATTACCGTTTCTGATATTGTATTTATGTCTATGTTTGTACGGCTTGGGTGAAATGAATTCCTCTCACAAACGGCCGAAACGTCGTGACAATGACAATAAAGATAAGATCAATGTAAATAGTTTAAGTAGTAAATGCGCGTAAATGACAATTTTGCACAACATTGCATTCTGGGAAAACTAAAACTAAAACATTAGGTCATATTCCTTCAGATCGTACGGGATAATGGCGATTCACAAATCCCTTTTCTTTTTGCTGCTCTATGTTTTTGACTTAGAATATAGTCTTTGTTTTGTTATCCATCTGTAAAAGCCAGTTGCGCAAGTAATCCTTAATTTTCTTCATTTCGTGTATTCCATATTTCTTCTGACACTAGCAATTCCTGTTTAACGTTTTCTAATATTGTATATCGTTATTTATTTATACTAATATTCAAACAATACATGGCCGAAGAGCCGTTTAGAGTAGAGGAATTCCGAAGGATATTGTTACATGACCGAGTACGTTTAAGAGTTAAGAAGTGCAGGTTTTAAGGATGTGTGGGAAAAATTGACGCTAAATATGAAGAGTTTAAGCTTGTAGTATCCAATAACGCATCACCTTGGGAGTCTCTTCTACAAATTAGCGCTTCTTGGAAAGAAGACGTCTGAAGGAATCTTCTTTGCTGATTGAATACAAAGGGAATAGCGATGATTCTTTCCTGTGTACGTGGTATCTCAGGCCTGAAATGTGAAGGTTATAACCGTTGGAACTAATGAATGCAGCTTTTCAGAACATTCGCCATGGCGATAGCGATAATGTAAACATAGGCCTGTTACAAAAGGATTACAAGTTGGAAAGCAATTCTCCAACTTCAAAATTGCATGGACACGATTTTACTCTGTCAAACTGGAAAGAGACTTTCCTAATAATTCCGTATCTATATTACGTTTATATCTTTGTTGTCATCGAATGGTGAATGACAGTCATGCGATACCAGTCGTACTTATCTCTCTTTCCAATTTCGTTTTCAACGGAACTGATCCCATTAACACGTTTCATCTTATGGTGTCGTATAATGCCATTTTTCTACTGGTTAGACGATTAATTTTAGTTTATAGCATTATTGTAATGTTATCATTGTTCAAAATAGACGAGATTTAGGAAGGCCGTGGCTAAAGAGACTGTCAAAGAAACAGAATACTAAGTGAGGAAAACAGAGGAGAAGATGTTTATTAAATTTTCACATATAAAACGGAAAATCTCGAGTAAATCAACTACTCCTCAAATCCTACTTTAATGTGGCTACTTGCCACGTTTCTAAGTACGAGCAATCCGTTTTGACACAGTAGTTAAGAGAACGGGAAATACGATGAGTTACACAAGCCTCAATGAAATAGTTAAAAACTGGATGATGTTGATTATTCATTAAAGCATGAAATCAACTTAGGTTTGCATGAATTGAAAGCTGAACAAGCAGCTAAAAAGCGAAAGAGTGTCAGGATTTGTTCCTGGAAGGGGCATTTCTTTCTTCGCGGTGATTTTATTAAAACTTCACCTATAACAAAAAAAAAGAAACGTCACGCTTGTGCTAATGTAGCGGGGACCATGTTGGAAAAAGGGGGGTCAGGTGAAGAGGCACATATTTGTTAAATACAAATTATGAATATAGGCCGCTTAATATTAATTTCACTCTTTAAGAAAAGAAAAATAAAATATATATATATCAACTCAAACAGATGTATCGACTAAAAATGTTTATCGTAATAAGAAAATATATAGAAATCTATATATTTCTAGAGAATTAATGTATTTATTCTTAATCAGACATTTAATTGCTTCGAGTGTTATTTTATTGGATACCCGTATATGAAATAGACGCCCCGTTTTATTCTAAAAATTGTGTATCCCGTCTATAGTTTTGCGCACCCGAAAAAATAAGGAAAGCTAGCTCTTCGCCAAGTTTTGAACCTACGTTTTTTTCTTTTCTAGAAGAAAACACTGGTTAATCCGACATGTCTCAGACCGGGCAGACGAAAAGAACGTCACCATCAAGCGCGATTCTGTTTACCATTTTAAGGAATGCATACTGAATCTTTGAGATTTTTCCGAATTCCCATATCTCTTCAGTTTCGTAAAACCTGAGCGTTTATTGAAAACATATTCGGCTCTTCCAAAAAGTGTAGTTCGTCTTATATAATCAAATCATATCTTCGGGTTGACACTCCCTGTTCGTTTCTAAGAACTTAGCAGTTGCACTCTCATACTACGAAAAACAAATATGGGAGAGTCTTACATATCCGTATTGTACACTCAATAAAAGGTTCAAGAACCATTCAATGTTGGGTACTTAATGGGGTATGTGTTATGAACGTAAGACGGGGAAATAGAAAATTAAGATTATGAAGATATGCAGGGGAGATAACGACTCAGCATAGATTTTATAAAAAAAAAGGGGGTAACCTTATGTTCAAAGGAACAAAGAAGTTTAGTTCTTCCGTAGAAGCTGTCGGGGTGAATCTTCCTGCTTACAGGAATTTGAATACGGAAATGATGATGTTTCGACACCGTGAATGGAGCATAACAACTTTTAGCTGTAAATATTGGAACCAAAGAACGAAGCTCGTCAGGAGACTTATCATGGAAATGATAACGATAGACATGCGACGTTGTGTCTGAGGGAAAATATTTGTCGGATGGAAAACAAATCACCACCCAAAACGCGGTGCAAACTCTTTTTTTAACCCTGCTTTGGTGGGTTCGAGAGGACTTAGTAGTTCTAGCCGAGATATGAAATAAATATTCTTTGTTTTTTTCTGATCTAATTTTTGTAAATTTAAAACAGTGCAAGCGGAAAACGGGTAGATCTTGAAGCACTATAAGAGACGCACCCTTTTCCCAACATCTTTTGCCATGGATCGTTCATATATGTTACGTTTGAGCTTCGGAGTAAACTAGAATTCAAACGGATGTTCAAAGTAATTATCCTCATTGAGAGTAAAACTGTTCGTTTTGACTGGTAAAAAATCAAGGTATACTCGGTAATGAATGAATTTCCAAGTAGATTTACCCACTGTGCTGTTATATAGGTCAGAGACGACATACACTGCAAGGTTATAAATTCTATGAGTCTCACCTCAAATCATAAAACTATTTTTACCTGACATGACCTACCAACTAAACCTGTATTACCATCCTGGACCGAGCTAGAAAATAGATATATAAAAGTGCACAGCATTGATCAAATGCGTAAAAGAAAATATATCGGTTCTTATGATGTCCACACGGTTACATACACACAGACACACTGGTGACGATATTTGACAAATTTAGCCGTTGAATGAAATATAGTATTAAATATTTGAGATTTGTGTCATGTTTTATCATTTTCTCTGTTAACAACTTCTTTACATTTATATAGTAAATTAAATGTTCATTTATCTTGTCCCTACACTGAGTTACCCGAAATTAATTTTTCAAAATCATTGATTTTAAGTTTGGAGTGAATTTCATAAAGCATATTTTCCATGAAAGTTGTAAAAGACGTTAACTAAAAGACGTTAACTAGATTGACAATTTACTCAGAAGTCATTTTTTTTTATAAAGCAATCCCTCTATGCAAGGCGGGCGTGCCACTATCACGCAAGGTGTTAAAGAGGATTAAGAAAAACAGTAAAGGGGCGTGTTTGGGGAAAGGAAACAGAGAAGGACGGTGAACAAGTTCAATTATCAGACGTTGATTGACATTACATATGAATATTTGAAGCTTATAGTTATCGGGGAAGCAAGCAAGGAGAAGGGATTTCCACAGACAGGAAGTCCGAAGGAACAAGCTATTTAACTGTTTCGACCGTGAAAGGGTGGCTTAGTAGTTCGCTTAAATTCATGCAGACTGGGGACCAGCTAAAGTAGCTCGTCGGAACATTTGCCAAGAAAATACCAGTAGAAGAGACAGAGGGAAGCCACGGCACGTCTGTGAGAAAGTGACTGTAGACTAGATGCCTGATAAGGACCTATCACATTCCATATTCGTCTCTGGATTTTGTCGAAGACCTCGTGACCTCTAGCGGGGACACAAGACCATATATGACAACAATATCTCATGCAAGGAGGGATGGTTAATTTATAGATTTGAAAGATGGACTCAGACGATAAAAACTGTCTGGCACAACACAGAGAATCAACTTTCCTTGAGGTTGTTGAAGTTATTGATTCAATGAATTTATTCCACCTCACGTCAGTGGACAGCGTGAGACCAAGCAAGCGTAAGTAGGCGCTTTCATATATTTGCGAATCAACCATTCTGATGGGAGGTAGGGAGGGTTCTCTCTGGTGGGTAAAGGAGAGGAGTTTCGTTTTGGAGGCATTAAAGTTTGCAAGCTATTTCCTGCTCCAGTCAACCAAAGACTGGAGGTCTTTTTTACTTTTTGGCATTCAACCCTATCGAAAATGAAAATATTTAAATGCGAATACAATTTCAGCTCAGAAGAGGCATTAATATATAAGTCTCGATTATAAAAAATCATTTTCTAATATATAAAACCGAAAAGAAAAAAAATAATATTAGGAGGTACAATAATGTATACGAAAAAAGAACAAGTAAGTTTACGCTATAAAATAATGTATTTTAAAGAAAATATATGCTGATCATCCAACCCAAGGAAGGGACACTGATATTCGAAGAATAAAGATATTCCAGAGATTAAAACGAATACATTGGAAAAATCATTGACGACGAAGGTGAACAATCGGCAATAAAAGAAATAACGAATGGTCAGAAATATTAAAATCTGAATTGGAATCAACAGAAACAAAGTCGCAAAACGAGAGAGAGAGTCGCAATAGAGATACAACCAGCATTCAGATGATTTCAGTATTGAAGCGATTGCAGACATAATATATGAAACTGGTAAAATAGCATAAGACCTCAGTAGATCTATTTTTATATCACTACATAAGGAGCCCTGTGAAGAAAACGTGACGATAGGCTTTAATATCAATTGCAAGGAGACAGAATGCATTGATGTCAGCGAAAGAAACAGCACATCAGGCAAAATTCTTTACATTATTCAGATTATTGTCCTATTATTTTTAAAATTGAAAACTTCGACCAGGCACAAAATTTTATGATCTGGAAGTATTTTAACAGAGGAACTTAAGTCCGGCAATGAAATGGAAATAAGAATAGAGAAAAATGTTAGACATTTTCATGACGGTCGTCCTCGAGTATAGAATCCAGAGGTTGGCAGTGAATATTTCGGAGACAGTAGGAAAGCGTAGTGCAGGTTCGCAGTGGATATCACAGCAAAGTAGCAGAGCGTAGTTCTTCCGTCTGTCCTGTTCGCCGGACAAGTTGCCTCTGGTCATTCCGGTAGGAAAACAAAGATGGCCGCCTTTATACACGACGGATACAGTGTTGTGCGGCTTCTGGTTGGTCCACCTTCTATTTATAGACTATAAAGGGAATTAAGTTATTTTGACTCGCTCACTAGTTACATAGTATATACACAAAAAACTGTAACAAAAAATGCCTAATCAATAGCTAAGGAAAGTATTAAGATACGCGAAAGTTTCGTTGGAAACAAATTGTGGACTACTGAACTGTTAAGTAGTATCAGTCCTCTTATATGTGAGTGAATGCTGTACAATCTCTTCACAAATCAAATGAGGTGCGTTATGGGACCGTACCCATAATAACATAATGGACTATTTCATACGTAATAAATACTGCGCCTCAGTCAGAGCGAGCGAGTCAGTCAGTCGAGTCAGAGGCAGTCCGAAACAGAATCGCGTTCAGACAATTACTACTAAACCTGATTGTTCGTACTAACACTTTCTACTTCTCTGTATATATTCCTGTTTGTAATATATCTGTGTTATTCCATATCCGTGTTCGAGTTCTTTTATATTGGTTCTACCTTGGACTATCACCGTGGTAGAGGAATCGGACGATAACAAGGTGTAAAACAGAAAAAATTCTCTACAGGAAGCTGCGGGTTATATTATGAGAAAAATGTGAGAAGCCACGATGTTCCAGAGACAATGGAAACAAAATGAAACTTATACTTAAGATAACGAAGAAACAGTTACAATTTATTTAAGAAAGAGGGTTTTGATACACACAGGACAGATTAAAAGCAAGAGTGAGTGGGAAAAGCAGTGCATAACCTATCTGGCAAGGTTTAGTGAGTGAATGGGGGAACATGTTTGGAAGAGATGACAAAAAAAAAACAAACAAATTTCGATGGACAGGA
>CAHIKZ030004157.1:310000-360000 GCA_903632075.3 Acanthosepion pharaonis
TCTTTTTTTTCATTTGAAGAAATTATAAATTTCAACCAACTGCAACACTGGTCGTTCTTTCAATTAATGACGATTAATTTGTTTACCATTATCTCCTTGGGTTTCTGTTCTATAATCATTTTCTTCTGCGTCCTAACTATAGACCTAAGGTCAGTAATGGCTTCATGATATCTTCCACTGATCATAAATTAACGACGATGACTATTGTCACTTCTAAATGAAGTGGACAAGGGCTCTAAAATGAAGGAAAGAAAAATGAGACAACTGAAACGAAGTGTTGATATAACCAAGACTGATCTAACAAATTCAAATAGAAGCTGAAACAACAAATTCAAGCGAATGCACAGAGAATCAGGGGTTATGTAAAAAAAAAAGAAACAGATTCTTCTAGAAAAACAAGATCTTCAAAGAAGGTACCAAGAAACTATATCGAGGACTTAAGGAAAAAATAGAGATAAATGACCCACATACTATCCAGGAAGTCAAAGAGTTCTGGTGTAGATGTGAGAAAAGTTCAAAGTTCACAATGAATGTGCTACTTGGATCAAAAAACAACCGGAACAATACGAACCTATAGAGTGCCAAAAATGGACGAATATCCATATTACTGAAACAACAGCTGCCATCTGCAAATCCAAAAACTGTAAAGCACCAGGAATAGACCGAATGACCAATTTTTGGATAAATCCTTAAAGAGCAACCTCAAAGACCACACTCGGTCATACAATGATATAAATACAAACACTGAAAAAGGTCCCAAAGGCTTACATGGGAAGGAATATACCTACTCCCAAAGGCTTGCGAAGACGAAGAACCAGAAGGACTATAGGTTCATCACTTGTCTAGCGACAATGTACAAGATAATCCCATCTATAATAACGGAGAAATCATACGACTACCTTGAGAATAACAATTTATTCCCATTAGAACAGAAGGGAAATAAAAGACGGGGTTACGGGTGCAAGGACCAGCTAATTATAAATAAATCAGTATTGGAAAAAGTGAAAACAAGGAAAATAAACTTATCGATAGCGTGGATCGAATACATAAAGTCGTATGACAGAATGACACAATGATGAATAGAGAAGAGCCTAAAAATATACAGAGTTGGCCCCACAACTTTCAAATATACAGAGTTGGCCCCACAACGTTCAAATTCATAACGAAAATCATGAAAATCTGGAAGACTATATTAAATGAAAACCATACATACGTTCATTCAGATTGAGACGAATCAACATCAAAAGCAACATCTTCTAAGGAGATTCATTATCACCACTACTCTTCTGCCTTGCAATAACATCACTCAGCTGCCTACTGAAAAACTGTCATTACGGATACAAGTCACAGAATGACAAACTGAATCACTTATTCCATACTGATGATATTAAAACGTTTGCCAAGGATGACAACAAGCAGAAAAACCAACAAACTGTAGTCAAAACCTTCACCGAAAACATTAGGATGGAATTCAAAATCGACCAATGTGCCAAAGTGTTGTGAGACCGTAACATACCTACAACATGGACTCTTCCAGGACTATATAAAGTATGCGATATAACACTCTACAGAGAAGAAGAAGAGGAGGAGAGAGAGTATTCTAATACCGTAGTATCAGCCTCGTACGACTACCAATATTGAACACTAGCACATAGTAAGCTCCGCTTACACTTACACTATCTTTGTAACCTTTTTGTTTAATATATCTTTCTTACCTCTAATCCCTGTTCCGTGTTTTCCTTCCGTGGTCCCAACTTTGGGCCCACATCACAAAGCTATATTTAAAGGCGGTAAAGCTAACGAAAACTACAGATTTAGATATTTGGTATCAAGAGAAAGATTAAGAAACTAGGCCAAGATGGTACATATAAATGCTGAGAAATTAATGAAAGATATAGAATGCAATATTCATTTATAAAGAAAATAATCCGAAAAGAATATTTTTTCAGAATGTGTTTGATACTCGAACGCGAACTTAATGGGGCCAATAAACTGAAGGCTATCAACAGCTTAGCTATACCAGTAATGCGACATAGCTTCACCGTTATTAATTACAGTTCGAATGACATTAAAACACTGGATGCCAAGACTTACCCAAATGACTATGCAACACCAGAAATCAGATGTTGATAGGCTGTACGTACCAAGAGCTTCAGGAGGCCGACGTCTAATCCAACTTGAACTAACACTAGAAACTAAAACAGTTGGATTAGAAGTATGCCTAACAAAAACCAATGACCCTCGCCTACAAATAGTAAAACACCAAATACACTCCATCAACAAAGAAGATGCAGTCTTAAAAGAATGATGTACCAGAAACCATACCAACAAAAAAACGAAGCGAATACCAACTACGTCAAACTCGTAAAACAGAAAGCAAAACAACTTGGCCAAACAAACTGAGAGGACAACGGGTTGCATGGTAATTACATAAAAAGTACAAAAGAAGCTGATGTGGACCAACAGAAAACTGACTGAGAAGTAACGGGAGGAAAGCGGCGACAGGAGGCCTAGCTTTTAGAGCTCAGGACCAAAGCCTTGCAACCAGATCCTATCAATATCACATAATCAAGTATGGAATTAACCGTAAATGTAGGATCTGCAGAAAATATGATGAAAATGCCGGCCATATTATCTCAGGATATCCGGAACTAACAAAAATTTTTTATCCTCCCAGACATAACAAGTTAGCGACAGAGGAAGATATACAAAAAGCACAAAATTGAAACCACTGAGAGTGGGTATGAGTACTAATGGGACACATTTACGTGAAATAACGATGTAACTATCCTCTGGGACAAATTGACAGGCAACAGACCTGATATTATCATAAAAGACAAGAAAGTCAGTCAGAACAGTATGCTAACTGACGTAGCAGTACCATCTAAGAGAAAAACTTCCATGAAAAGTATCGAGAAATTGTCTAAATACAAAGACTGGACACCGGGATTAACAGAATGTGAGAATGAAGACAGACTCTACAAACAGTAATTAGAGCTCTGGTCCTTGTGAGAAAAACAATAGATAATTTCACTAACAATGTCATGCATGTTTCCTAGAAGATCACCCTACTAGGAACATCACATGTACTAATAAGTGTTATCAGTTAAATGACAATTCTTTTATTCTTTTATAAGGACCATAGTTTGAACCCGGCTCTACAGGATACAAAACAAAATAAAATACACAAATAATAATAATAGAACAACAATGAACTATCAAAATACGAGGATCTAGAATTGATAATTAAAATATGTGGCATATGAAAACAATCCGTTTTGTAGTTGAAGCCCACGGTTTGATTCAAAAATGTTCTGATAAACTCATTGAGGAGATACCTGGGACCCCATGTTTTAAATAAATAGAAAAATTATGTTATAACAACAATTTACACCTTACAAAGGGATCTATTTATGCAAAATGTTTGTTCACTGACGCTGACTTATTTTTTTAAATTATGTTCAGTGGGATATGTCATAATGCCTTAGATCTCAAGTTGGGACCTAGCTGAAAATCAGTACACAACAGAAATCAAAGGAAATGATGATAATAATAATAATAATAATAATAATAATAATAAGAAGAAGAAGAAGAAGAAGAAGAAGAATTCGTGTCAGTGTATCTAATTTGGTGTATGAGCGTCCTCATAGTTGGTTGGGAAAACTGATTATTCGCAATAAAATCAAACAAATTACTGCAGGAACAAATCAAGTTAGATGACAAATGTTTCTGACACTGGCTGCGGCATTTTTGGAATAGTAAATTCTCTCGTGACAATGCAATTTGCAGAACGTGCAAAGATTTTCATAAATCACAACTCCATTATCTTTCGTAAGGCCCCATCCAGCGGTCACTGTCAAGTATTTAATTATTCTTTTAATAAACTGACTGGGTAGGTTCTGATTTGGAATCGCCTGCTGTTTTATCTGAATCAATTTCATACACTGAATTGAAAATGGAACAATTCGGGTATGCTTTATCAGGGATAACTCTGGAAGCTTAGAGCCGTCTTTTTTTTTTTTACTATATCACGAGTTGCTAAAAGAATAACGAACATCATCACATTTTATTGGAAAATACCAAAAAAAGCATGTAAATAGCACAGATCTACTGTTTAATGCCTAATTTACTTATGACACATTCAGGTATAGGAAGGAGGTGTTGTTTTAATAAATATTATTATTTATTAATAAGAATATTATTTACAATGTGGCATATATTCCTTGAGTCTGTCATATCTATCCTTCACTTCCAGGACCCATTTACATTGTAACAAACCACGCATTCCCTCCATATTGGGAAGAAACTGGTTCCACTCGAACAGCTTCTTCCAGCGATCCACTACTCTATGAAACAGGCTCCCAATCACTACAATCTTCAATTGTTCAAGTATCTTTTTCCTCGTTATCTTCCTCTCTGATGCAATGAATATGCATATATCTGAGTCCCACTTCGCAGTAATGGGATTGGCTGGTGTCAGACATAAATACAGACTGATGTGGAGATACCGGACGACGCCCATTGTTGTCGCCTATTGTCGACGCCTATTGCCTACGCTTATTGCCTACCACTACGACAAGGACCATTCCATTACGGTTACCTGCTAGATTGTCCTACTCGGTTACAGTAGCCCAAAACCACTTTGCTACTTCGAACAAATATATCCCTTTCCGGGACATATCACACTTTTATCCGCATAAACCGACTCTTAATTTAAGCATCTATCTTGAGTAACCCCGAACCTTGTAAAGGGTGAACATTACTTTTAAAAAAATGCTGTTAGCGAGTCCAGAAATATGGCAGAGATGGAATGCAAAACGTGACTTGATAATGTTGCCAGATTGATAAATTGGGAATTATAACGATTGGAGAAGGGCGAAAGGTAGCTTAGTGATTGCTATTATGTTTTGCTTTTTTTTTTTTTTTTACTGTTTATCAACTCTTAGTAGATTATATAAAACCAAAACATATTTTAGCTTGTAAGAATAAATGCTTTTTTGCGAGTGAATATTGTATTATTTTTTGAAAGAGAAAGCACTATTTTTTTTCAGATAAATTACTTGATTATAGATTAAACACATAGTTAAGAGGAGACCTGATAGATTCTTACACTTCCCAAGGATATTAGTAGGTAAGTGAATATTATGAATTTGATTGGATTTTGAACTCGGCTCTCCGCTTTCTCATAGCCGAATCGCTATCCATAACGTCGCTTAAGCATCCTGGTATGGAATAAGTCCTGAAGGTGTTATTGAAAATGATAAAGAAAACTTTCTAGGATAATATAATTTTGTGTGACAATGAATTATTGCACAGAAAACCTGGCATTGTGGTGGTAGATAAATTAGAAAAGACATGCATTGTCAATGATACTGAATGCATCAGTGAAGCTGTAGTAATCGACAATAATGGAGAACAACAGAAAACTAATAGTTTAAATGGGGAAGTGTACAAATTGTGGCTAAAGAAGTGAGTGGAAGGCGCCCACATTGTTGTTGTTGCTTTGGTTCACATAGGCACTAATTTCCGAATTGGCAGTGGAAGATCGAGATTAATATCAAATTAGACACATGCCGAAGAATGTGTTTTTTGGAACTGCTACCAAAACTGTGAAGGCGTCTGGAATCGTGATGAAAAAGTGTCACCTCAATCCATTGGTTGCTGGGAGCTCGTACTTTTGTTCCATATTTACAACAACAATAATCATACTTATTATAAAACCCAGGGTGTGTGTTTGTGTGTGTATCTGTTCGTTTATATATTGGATCGGATTTCCTACATTTCTCAACCGATTTCAACCAAACTTAACAGGACTACGTAATATTACCTTGCGGTGGTTCTGACAGTCCCAGAAATTGGAAAAACACAATTGTTTTTGCACGAAATCAATTTGAAAACACGATTAAGAGGCATTGCTATTTCGATAATGAAAGGGGGGACAACTCATATCGAGTTATTCTTATTATAAAACCCAGGTTGTTTGTGTGTGTTCGTTTATATATGGGATCGGATTTCCTACATTTTTCAATCGATTTCAACAAAACTTCTCTTTTTTTTTTGGCAGGTAGTGTTTCTTATTGACTTGCACACTTTTATTCTTTATTTTTCCATTCAGAATGCTTTAAAAATTCCATTTACAAGACAATTGTTTATAATAAAATTGAAAAATTCTATTCAATCGGTAGACTCATAACGATTGAAAACAATGTTTTTGTTTGAGTTTGGGTTTGACCAATTCGTAAAAAAAAACAAACTAATAAAGACATGCGTGTCCGTCAACCTTAAACAATAATCTTTGTCAATTTTATTTTTCAGTCTTTATGATGGTCGATACTTGATCTATCTCTTACTGTTACATGCCCGGGCAACGCCGGGCTCTATTGCTAGTAATGGATAAAATGATAATACTAGAGTGGGAAGGGCATTTGTATTCAGGGTATAAACCTCCGGTCGTATTGCCAATTAAAACTGGAATATACTCCTCCTAACCACTGTCGTCTACCATAGCCATGATCCCATTGTCTATGTTTCTAAAAGAAACATGATTCGCTTATGACCTGACATTTGAAGGGATACAATGAAATCACTTGCACTTCAACGACTAATTAAATCTGTTTGCCACGAATGAATCCCAAATTACCTCATTGTTTCAAACTGTTCACTGTTAATTTAAATATTGTGGAATAGAATATTCAATTAAAATCGTTCGCTTTTAATAACAAAGAAAAACAAGCAGGTGAATAACTATGGAATGTGAAGCAGTTGTTGATCCTAATAAAACGGGGTAAAAATATCTTGGCATTTTTAGATGGATTCAATTCTGAATTAAAAAAGGAAAGGTGTGAGAGAGGCATACTTTCACAAATGAGAAATACTATTTGTTACAAAGAAATTGCAAATATTTAATAGCTGCAATAGCTTCGTCACACCGCAAGGAAAGTTGGCTTCCTGTGCCGCGCCAGGAAATGTTTCTCGCCGGAGTCGATCCATCAAATCTACAAATCAACCATTCATCTTTGCATGGCGTATTACTGCCATATATAGTCTGGAGCCCCTTCTGTTTGTCTCATAGTTCTTGATAAAATCCAGAGACGGATATGCAATGTAATTGGCGTTGATCTGGCATCTCGTCTGCAGTCATTCTCTCAGAGGTGTGCCGTCGCCACTTTCTGTCTTTTTTTACAAATACTTGCATGGTAACTGCTCCGATGAGCTGCTTCCGCTGGTTCCCAGACTTCATGAATTTAAGCGTTCAACTAGGCTGCCATCTCGCTCACACCCTTTCACTGTCGAAACTGTTAACTCTGGCCGTCTCTTCTACTCCAATAGCTTCATGTCACGCACTTCTCGACTGTAGAATTTCCTCTCCTTTTCCTGTTTCTCTGATAGCTATAATCTCCATCTATTTAAATGTAATGTCAATCGACGTCTCCAGATGCCCTGATCTATCCCCTATCCGCTCTGTAACCCCTTGCGTGCTAGTGGCTTCCCGCAATGCTTTGGGTGAAACGCTTATAAAAAAAAAAGCAAAAAAATTCTTGCGCTTCGGCAGAAGTATAATACTCAGCGGCCATCTTGAACTGAACAGAAGCGAATATAGAATTAATCGATAGACAAATGAGAAATACGTTTGGTACGAAAACCAAAACAGCAAACGTGATCAGACTATATCCAAGTGGAAAACTTTGCCAAAAAGGATTGTTCTGTACAAATGATTGTATTGCAAGTGAATTCAGATCTTTGGATTGTTATCTTGCAAACAGTATTGAACAGCTTATATTAAATTAAAACATTTAAATAAGGCGAATATCGAAAGAAATAAAGGAGAGGATTAGATATGAGAAATTATCCGCGTGTGTATGAGATCTATATGAACAGTTTGAGTGAGAAATAAACGATGTAAAAGTTGATCCCCCGCCACCATGGAATTGCATGACGAGGTTTTAACTGAATGGAAAGATTGAAATACTGTGAAAAAGAATATATTTTCCCTCTTGCAGAATCGGATTATTAGTGACGGCGTAGAAAGAAAATGGAACTCTGACCCACATAATATGTGCATGCAAAATGCTTAATTAGGTGGGGGTAACATGGAAATTCCAACAAGTGGTTAAACCAAAGACAGAGAAAATATTTGAAAATGAGAATAGGAAACTCTTGAGGAATTTCTCAATTGACAGTTACTGTACGAAGACAGCGTTTATAACAATCATCAAGTTGATTGATTTGTGTCCATATATATGTGTGTGTGCATGTGTGTGCATGTGTGTGTGAATGCGTGTTTGTGTAATATAATAATATATATATATATATAAATATATAAATTGTGTAATATAATATATATATATATATATATATAAATATATAAATATATATATATAAATAAATATAAATATATATATATATATAAATAAAATCCACTTTCCTCCCTACTGTGCGCCGATGGCTTAATGGTTAGAATCTCCGACTGACAACAGTTCAGTCGGGTTTCTAGCTGGAGGCAACCGGATGTCTAGCCACACTGATGAGCTGTGAAACAGCGAAACAGTCTGTCTGTGGATAACGGTATATTGGCTCCTGAAAAATTAATTTCAGTTGAGCTCTCTGGGGAGGAGATGTGTGTTGGTCAACAGTGACTATTATAGCTATATAGCGAGACTCTTCGCTAATGCGAATTGAGTCACTCCCGTGTTTATAAAGATAAACACGGTAAAAATCCAGTTTCCTCCCTACCGTGCGCCGAAGGCTTAATGGTTAGAATCTCCGACTGACACCAGTTCAGTCGGGTTTCGACCCTAGCTGGAGGCAACTGGATGTCTGGCAACACTGATAAGCTGCGAAACAGTCTGTCTGTGGATAACGGTATATATATATATATATATATATATATATATGTGAGTTTGTGACCCTGGGTTTCACGCTTTAGCGATCGTCAGGGAAACTGATTTTTTTTTTAAATTTGGGTTTATGTAGATTGCGTGTATTGGTGTTATTGTGGAAGTGATGGGGGAGATTTCGTCGCATCTATCCAACCAAATATGTTAGCTCTATCTCTGATATTGAGCGCTTTCTAATAAGTACCGCGCATATATATATATATATATATATATATATATATATATAATTATATATTTTGGAAGCATATGTGAATAAATATTTCTTTACATAAATAATCCAAATAATCCACACAAATAAGATATCTACAGATATATAGTCAGAACATTCAGGAAAAATAACAAACAATATAATGTTTTTTGCATTCAAAATGATTTCAGGAAACCAACAAAATGGAATTTTACATATGTATATTTAAAAACATTGTTATGTTTAACGTTCTTTTTATAGATACAAGTATTTAAGTAAATCCTCTGTTTATAATAAACAGTATTAAATAACAATTACCGGCCTGAAAGTCCGAGAATTTTTCAAAGATAATCGTCCTTCAACAGGATTCGAAACTGCATCCTATATGGAAATGTTATATAGCCTGGCGTGCCTTACCGCTCGGCCACAAAGGATCGTTCAGGCGGCAAGGTCGAATTTACAGCTCATAAACTTCAATGAATTTCTCACGTACATTCATGTCTGCTCATGACGTATCGAATGCAAACGAATGCCGTCACACATTATGAAATGCACAAAATCCGAGAATTATTTAAAAACATTTTTATGTTTATCATTCTTTTTATAGTTACAAGTATTTAAGTAAATGCTCTGTTTATAATAAACAGTATTAAATAACATTTACCGGCCTGAATAAGGTAAGGCACATCAGGCTATATGACGGATCCGTATAGGATACAGGTTCGAATCCTGTCGAAGGACGAATATTTTCTATGAAAATTTCTCGGACATTCAGGCGGGTAAATGTTATTTAACACTGATAATTATAAACAGAGCATTTACTTAAATACTTGTATCTATAAAAAGAATGTTAAACATAAAAATGTCTTTAAATAATTGTCGGATTTGTCCATTTCATATATATATATATATATATATATATATATATATATATATATATATATATATATATATATATATATATATATATATATATATATATATGTTGTAAAGTTAATGAAGTTACTGAAAACACCAGACTCTGCATAATATTGATGCCAAGTTAGCTCCTGATTGTCTGTTGATAGATGTCACACATTATAGAAATACTTATATTGCAGAAAATGAAGTTGATAAGATTGCGAAATGTTCGGAATTGAACCAAGATGTTAAGAAAATGAGGAAGGAGCCTGCCAAACTTGTGTTATTTATTATTAAATCTCTTGAATTGATTTCCGGAAACATCTTAAATATCGACACTGCAAAAAACAACCATGTTGGGAAAGCGACCATCCTGTAGAAAGTGATCAAAGTTGGAGCAATGGAGACTTGAAGGAAATTCACAATTTCCGCTGATTTGAAACATAATCGTGTAAATTTTGCAATAATATTAATAACAACTACAACACCAAAAACATTAATAATAATAATAATAATAATAATAATAATAGCTACAACAAATACAGTGAATTTACATTAGGCATGGTTCTTATAGAAAAGTGCTTTTAAGAGAAAAATCTCAATTGCATTCCATTTTCAGTGAGACATTCAGTGTTAGGACCATAAATGCGTCTCTTCAATGCTCCATGCAATGCTTGATGCAATGCTCCATGCAATGGGGATGATTTGCAATTGCGGTGGCAAATCATCCCCATCCCTTCATGATCCTTTGATTAAAAAAGAAATCCCATCACACAGCTTTTTCCGCTAGAAATTTTAATTTGCGAAACAAACTCTGTGTCTCTCTCCCTCAAGAGAGAGAGAGTTAGAGAGAGAAAGAGAGATAGAGATTACTTCGGTGACAATTACAATCTAAGTCTCATTAAATCTTGGGTTCACTGATATCTATACTACACATCTTATTATATTCTATTTCTTCTCTCGTACCCTCTCCTTTACAAACTCATTCAGTAACACTCTAACCGGAGTGGCCCTTGGGCCTTGTATTCAATGAGCTGTCAGTAAAAAGCTAATGCTAGCTTAGCATTAGACAATGAAACGCCATCAGTAAGGAACAATTTCTTGACAGAACAATTGCGCATCTGTCGTTAGGATATTTCTGTTTCATATGTTATCTTTCTTATCAGACTCGAAAAATAACAAAAATAATAAATATATATATTATATATATATATATATATATATATATATATATATATATATGTATAAATTAATAATAATAATATATATTGATATATCTTATTAATAAAACGAGAGGAGAAAATAAATAAAGTGGGGAGGAAGAAAAGGCTTAATGTAATGGTTCTGGGGGAATATAAAACGGAAAATATTTTTATATATCTTATCGCAGCGCTTATTGTTTTTTTCTTCGTCAGTTAACTTTAACAACGTATTCTTCCGTTGTGTTGGTCAAAAGTGATCTCTACAGAAAGAATGTCTTCCTGCATTTTTAAATCTATGGCTATATTCTGTGGTATTAAATTTCTGCTTAATACACGCATACACACACACACACACACACACACACACACACACACACACATATATATATATATATATATATATATATATATATATATATATATATATATATATAATTGACCTTTCAAAGTTTTATCGGTTATCTTTCGTACACGAAATGTAACAATAGTATATTTTATGCAATTAATGCAGTTGAATGAAAACTGGAGGAGCGTCAATGCAATTTGTTTTGGAAAAGGATTACAACATACGAAGATAATGTTAGAATAATGCATATCTGGGGACAGAGCTGACGATATTAACAACGCCGTCTGTTATAATTAATACAAACACATACATACATACATACACACATATATATATATATATATATATATTTATATGTGTGTGTGTGTGTGTGTGTGTGTGTGTGTGTGTGTAAGTGATGTAATGAATATGCATACACCTGGGTTCCCCATCACAGTAATACGATTGGCTGGTGTCAGCCATAAATACACACTGATATGGAGGTAGAGTGAGGACGCCTATTGTCTTCGCCTGTTGCTTACGCCTATTTCCTACCACTACGACGAGGACCAGTCCATTACGGTTACTGCTAGATTGCCGTACCCAGTTAGAGTAAAAAAGCAACCACTACTTCGAACAAATATATCCCTTTCCGGGTTATATCAGTAAGTATCGAGAGAAAAATGCCGAAAATGTAGGGATTGAATTTTAAATGGATGACGTATAGCCAATTGGACTACGTTCTAGTTTTTATTTTTGCTTTTATTTTAACTGTTTCTATATATCTCACATTGCGATACCATCCAAATTATTGAAATAGTTAAATTTAGTATTAACCTGAATGTAAATTTACTGTGCAAAACTGATAAAAAGCAGTGCATTTTCTATATATTTATGCTTTAATATTTTAATTGCTATTTTAATTAGAGCTACATGTTTCAGTCGAAATTATTCCAGATGCGTTACGTCCTGGAACAGCTAATGCATTGACTTCTTTCTTTTATAAAATACTTCATGCGCCCTCGCTCATGTATTATTTAATTTAAATTACTGGAAGTTTCACCTTCTTATTTTGGTTTGCATTGATAAAATAATTTAGAGTTCAAGACTTAATCGTGAAAGATCCCATATTAAGTTGAGATAAATTATTTCAATTTTAGTCACGATTTTATTAGTAGTGATCTATATAATTTAATTCTCTTTTCTGTTTGCATATATTTCGAGAAATGTACTTTCCTATTAGTTACGAAATTGAAGGGAATTACATATATTATCCATCGTATTTTTCCATGCCATATCATAATTGAATGCTACAACACGAAATAGAAAGCGATAATTATTTTTCATCTCTATCCGTAACAGCTATGCTTGTATTTTATAATACGTTACTAATATGTCAATATTACATGCATTATTATTGGATACAGCTAAATTAAAAGTAGTTTTATCAAAATCATGTTCATTTTAAATACAGTTGTACTACATGGAATAGATATATAATTTGGTCCCCAGTCAGCAGTACATACGCTAAATTTAAAATTAGCTTTAAAAATCGCATAATACGCGAGTATATATATATATATATATATATATATATATATATATATATATATATATATATATATATATATATTGGTTGGTGCAAAATAATGACGTAATAATGTCGTTTTGTGACGTCATTATTTTTGCACCAACCTAATATATATAAGGTTGTAGTGATTCCAACGAGAGAAAAGTATGTATATTAAAAAGAAGAGAAGAGAGGTGCCGCAAACGTTTTTGGTTGTAATGTGGATTTAAAAAAAAAAAATAATGCCTTATTTTCCATAATTTTGCTACACATGTTTCTGGTCTCGCGACTGTCTTCAGGTAAAAGCGGACATTTCCACATATTATTAAAAATAACAAGTTTTTTCCTTATGTTTTCAATGTTAAATATTCTCGATATGAGACATTGTCTGTTTTTGTGTTAGTAATCCGAATGTCTTTATAGAGAGAGAGAGAGAGAGAGAGAGAGAGAGATGTAGAGATAGAGAAAGACACAGAGAAAAAGACAGAGAGGGTGATGGAAAGCGTAAGGAAGAATGGCATGTTTCAACTATCTACCTGTAATCATATATAGATTTGTTTATCATACTCCCAATCTGGATTTTATTGCATTGTCTGGGCAGTTAATATCATGGGAGGTGATATATTTTTCAGCCATCTGGTCTATAAATGAGAAAATAACATCTGACGATACGCTGAGCTGGAAGTGGTCCCAAAGAGTAACATATTCCTACCTTTCATAATAGCATCTGGACATAAAGAAAATTCCAATTTAAACTTTACAACATTTCATCGTTTAGGCTCGAAACTCCATCAATTTTAAATTGACTATACCCATTATATGTCGTTTCATGATGGCCTAGTCTCTTCTTCAGGCAAGACTGGTAATATCTACATTCTGAAGATTGAAGCTTGAAAGTCTTAAGAATCCTACTAGACTAACCAACCGTGTGTGGAAATTGAAGATTTTTTTTAGCCATTTCCCCCTAAGCAAGACGGGAGTGCCACTAGCCGGCAAGGGGTTACAGAGGGTAGGAGAAATTTTAAAGAGGTATGATAGAGGAAAGTAGGAAGAGAAGGGCGGGAAATTAGACCAAGGCATGTCGATTGACATTGCATTTGAATAATTGAAGATTATAGCTATCAGGGAAGCAAGAGTAAGGGAGCTCCACAAACCGGAAGTGCGGGACCTGAAGCTATTGGTGTAGAAGAGACGGCTAAGCGTTTCGAAAGGGTCGGACTGAGATGCCTACCTAGTAGCACGTTTAAACCCATTCAATTTGGGATACAGTGAAAGTAGCTCGTCGGAGCAGCTACCGTGAAAATATTTGTAGAAAAAAACAGCGGGAAATGACGGCACATCTGTGAGAGAGCGACTGTAAACGAGATGCCAGTTCAGGGCTAACCACATTGCATGTCCGTGTCTGGATTTTGTATGCAACCTTTGTCAACAAGAAATAATAGCTTTAATAACTCTTCCAGACAAAACAATCCTTTTGAATGAGAGATCGGAAATTATGACACGATGTGTACATATTAAAATGTTCCTTTTGAGTCCATATGAAATAAGAAGAAAAGAAAGTATGTATATTTTATTTAATCCTTCATCGATGAATTTACAATAGAATTGTCTTTCCACTCCTCTTCCTCCTCCTCCCCTCCTCCTCCTCTATACCGTCTACCAGACATCAGGTCGTGCGCTTATCCATTTATTTATTTAAAAAAAAATATATCGTTCATATTTTTTGTATTTTTTTAAATAAATCGTTGGGAAATCAGTAGACTGAACTCGTCTGAATATACAAGAATGTTGAAAACATGTTAAGCAGAATCGGTTTATCTAATATTTAGTGGATACCCGTGTTTGAATGGACGCTCTTTTTTATTTTTAAACAGCATATTTATTTTCGACTACCCGCCAGATTACTGCTTGATCTGCAATGTCCTACGTAGATGAGTTGGATTAAGCAGGTCGGATCTCAGCAGTTTCTGGCAAGGGTGGGGTTTTTAATCTTACCAGAGTGCGCATATTATTCTTTAATAATAATAATAATAATAATAATAATAATAATAATAATAATATATATATATATATATATATATATATATATATATATATATATAGTACAGGTAATAGATCATTCGGTATATAATCCAGGTGAACACTAGTAATGGAGCGTCTATTCAAATAATATAATAATATATATATATATATATATATATATATATATATATATATATATATATGTAGTTAGATAGATAACAGTGCGATTCTGCCATAAAAATACAGTCTTAGATCAATCATTTTTAGTTTGATTTCCATTACATACTCTAGTACCATCTCAAGAAATACATTTCACTAGTGATTTAAGCTAAAGTTCTTTCTTTTAAAATGACTTGTCTACTAATATACCATATAATATATTTAGTAAAATACATTCCCTTTGCTAGATTACAATTATTTAACATGCATTTCCTGACTAATGTTTGATATGACACAGTCAATTAAATTACATTTTAATCGTTCAAAATGCATTTCACTTGTACTCTATTCTACAGTGTAATCATTTCAAATGGGTTCTCCTACTAATGTATTGACAGAATATATCACAACCTCACATGAATCATCCAAGTTGGAGTCACTCATTAATACATCAATCAAAAGATTTTTTTTTAAAATCTTCGATCTCACATAATAGATTCCCAAAAGACTTCAACATCCGCAAAGCTCTTGCTGTGAATGCGTGCCACAAACTTCACATAATTTGGCACTCGAACCTTCCATCGTCATTAAAAGTCTAAAACATTCTAACATTGTTTGAACCAGTCCTAAACTATGGATCAGAAACTAGTCGTCTTTAAAGACGACTAGATGCAACATATACAAATCTTAAACATCAGTTACAGATCCCATGCAACGCTTAACGCAATTTGCGGAGATGTATCTCTCTTAAGCTCAAGCAAAAACTATTACATTTTGCCAGCCACTGCCAGCAAGTGGACAGCGAAATTATCTCATCCTTTTTCTTGTGGCATCCATCTGAAAGTGTCTTCTCACACATAGTTCGGGACTTAGGGTCGGATATTGAGGATCTGGGGACAGCAATAGAGTGCCGTCCAACCAAAGCGTGGTCGAAGGCTGATGATGATATACACTTTACGGAAGGTATTTGAGGGCTTACCTTATTTTGATTATTGCTACATTTTACTAAACTTTATATCATGTGTTTTTTTTTCCCGAAAATATTATGATAAACACAAAGCTTACTCAAAAAATGAAAAGGTATGCTATAATTGTGCCATAACTATTTAGTGAGCTTGAGCTAATGAATGGCGAAACAAGTTTAGAAGAAATACCAAAAGACAAAAATTAGTAAGAGCTAAAACCAGCAGGAAATTGTGGACAGCCATGATCGACTACATCTAGAAGGAACATGGCACATAAAAAAATGTTTCCCATGTCTGTATAAAACTAAAAGAAAGAGGTATTAAATTGAGCCCCCAAAATTTATTTGTTTAAATTTTTTATTGTATTTTCCACCTATCTAAAAAATCGTAGTACACCTGGATGGAGATTTGGTATATTCTCTAGATTGTTACCTGTTACCTCTCTGAGCAATGTTCCATCTGTTAAATGCCATATGTGATACACACCTAGGCAATTAGAACATTTTCCCGCAGTGAGTTGCCATTTCTTTCTAGGATAGTCTGGTTGCCAACCAAGGCTATAGGATCCAGTATATCCTGCTATTCATCCCATAACTAAGTGAAGATGTGTTCATGCCTTTCCCAGAGGTATTTGTACTTAAGTAAATGTAACGAAGCTTCCGTACACGACTAACACAAATTCACTGCAAAACGTTTTAAAACATTGGTGATGCAACAGTACTCTGCCAATCCATTTGCAGAAAAACAAAAAAAAAAAAAAAAAAAAACGATAAACAATTTTCGACGGCTTTCACTCTTAAATACGGCAACTCACTATCAGTGTATATACGTTTTTGATGCATAACCGCATTTTGGTCGAGTGGCGTTAATTCATGTTTACCGCCATGGCTTGTGAACCGACTTTCATTACTAACGCCTGACATTTAACAGCATAAACATTTCAGTGTCTGTCTGACGCCTTGTAACTGAATGCTTGGAAAGTGATCAAGGATTGTCGAAAATACGCAGAATACTACAAAACAATTACGGCAAGTACCTTTTGCAAGTTAAACAGATATTAAACTTCGTATTCGACACCAGAAGGAAAAAGGCTCAAATATTAAATGATATTCCTCGTCAGTTCGTTTCACCATAACATTTTACACTACTATATTCAAGTCAGTTGCAATAAAATGTCAGTTGTTTATTTTCAGATTAATATTCAACAAAAAAGTGTCTTTGATCTTTAAGCACAAGTTTAGGTATTACATAAGTATATTCACAGAAAGCATCTACAGGCAAGAGTTATGTTTACTTTATTCTGGGAACTCCTAAATGAATATATTATATACGACAAATAGTATTCCACCTGGAATGTATCCTGATATTTACACAATAAACATTGATATTTCCAGCAATGATGAAAGGGTTGAAATCCGTTAGCGAAGCTAAAATGAGTATATTTAGATTTCAACGATATAGAACTGATAGAGGACAGGTAATGTTCAAACAAACGTTGATTTTTTAAAATTATTACACGTGATTTAGGGATGTAAGAAAGAAAAAAACTATCTGCAGAATGCAAGTTATTGCTGATTAAGGTGTATGACCTACGTCCATCTTCATCTTACAACGACGCAACGAAAAATCAGGTAATAGTAATGTGTGTCTTTTTCACATGTATTGTATTAACATAACCAGTAATGTTTATATGTTTCTACACTTCAAGAAGGGTACATTCTTTCTAAGCCATAGATAAAATCATTTCTGGACACCGAGCAATTCGACAAAACATCAATTGAATCATCGACGTAATAGAAAAATTACCGGAAAATCACATAAGTTCATTGAAAGCCATAAAAAAAACAGTTTGATGATTTAATTAGGTAGCTTGAATGTGTACGAAGAAAAATATTTTGCATAAAATATATACAGATTTGGATACAATTTAATTTTCTTTTATGTTAGCTAAATATCCATTTAACGCCAACCTGTGTCATCTAAAACATACATGTATATACATATCGCCCTGTATACTTATACACACAGATCCCTGCACGCACGTGCTCAAAAGCACAACTCACATACTCACACACACATACTCACACGGACACACGCACATGCGCATAAAAATCAACTGGAGCATCAGGAACTGAAGCCAAATTATGAAAGTACTATTTTATATTGCCCTTACATGAACCAACCGTTGGTATTGGATATCAGCACTATTACATTTGTCTTATGCATGTCTTGAGTTATAGACATATTTATAGGTAATTTATATATAAAACTATTTATGCAGTGAAATATAAGAGTGCAAATATGATACTAACGTTTAACTAATGCAACCGTCATATATAATGGTATTTGAACAATTTGACTTGCTGCAGCGATAATCCAGATATGAAACGTAAGTCGACGGTGAGCTGGATTGCACGTTAATCTTTAATTTATCTTTCATTAAGGCACATATGTGTTTATTCAACTCGCACAGAGCCCACCTGCGGTTAATATTGCAATTATGCTGAGCATACTTTAGTTACAGTTTCTGGGAAAGAGCGTGTTATCTAGCGTGATCAACAATTTGAACAAGACCAAAACGCTCAAGCCCTCGTCCCCGATGACAGCTATCGACGGCCCTAAATGCTTCTGTCTATCCAATTCCCTCACAAGTTTTTCGGTCATATATATATATATATATATATATATATATATATATATATATATATATATATATATAGAGAGAGAGAGAGAGATAGATAGATGCTTCCGTCTATCCATTTCCCTCACAAGTTTTCGGTCATATATATATATATATATATATATATATATATATATATATATATATATAGAGAGAGAGAGAGAGAGAGAGAGAGGATAGATAGATAGATAGATAGATAGATAGATAGATAGATAGATGCTTCCGTCTATCCATTTCCCTCACAAGTTTTTCGGTCATATATATATATATATATATATATATATATATATATATAGATAGATAGATAGATAGATAGATAGATAGATAGATTTCGATAGAAAGAAATAATTAGGAGGATTTGAAATAATCATAATTAAGTAATTTATCGCATCTAGAAGAAACCTCAACAGAATGATATATATATATATATATATATATATATATATATATATATATATATATATGTGTGTGTGTGTGTGTGTGTGTGTGTGTGTGAAAAGTGTATATAAATATAAATACATATAAGTATGTATAATTATTTATATATTATATGCGCGTTACTTATTAGAAAGCGCTCAGTATCAGAGATAGAGCTAACATATTTGGTTGGATAGATGTTAGTTTGTGACCCTGGGTTTCACGCTTTAGCGATCGTCAGACAAACTGATTAATGTTTTAAAAAGATTATAGCAATCTCCAACTACCATAATTTTACACAGAATGCCTATTATCAGGATTTATACCAAAATAAATTAATACATATAACAAAATAAAACAAAAATAAAATAAAATACCAACAACCACTTTTTAGTTCAAGCTACCACCACTACATTCATGGTTTTATCATTCTCCCACCACCGTTACTAATCATTTCTACCAATTTACAATTTCTACCAATTTACAACAACTATTAGCTAACTATCATTGTCTCCAATCCCTTGAAACATTACTATCACATCATATCATATAGACCCGTTATTAAATTGAACTACCCTCTCACCCAGCACATTGAATATTAAACTAAACATCACCATATAAATAATCCAATAAGGATTACAAATTTCTACCTGTTACATATACACAGTCACCAAAAACAAACAAATAACCAGCTTTAAATATAACATATAAACCCCCATTTCTTTTTCAAAAATTTAAAAATAAATATAAATAATAATAATTTTTACCTATCATAATTTTACACAAACCCCACCACACGCATATACATACATGCAAGGAAATATTTTTCAGCGCGAAAACACTTAATATGACATGTATACAGTAACGAGACATTTCCGCCACACATCGAATGTTTAAATTTCAACATTTCAACATACAAATGCGTATGTATAGATATAACACCACCCGTATACATACATGTGTCATAGCCGAAACTGCCCACATATGTTTATATATATGTATGAGTCGCGACGGACGACCAAGTATGTGTCTGCATACATCGATGTTTGCCTTAGTACGATGAATGACAAAACGACGAAATTTCCCCCACCATTTCCACAATAACATCAATACACGCAATCTACATAAACCCAATTTTTTTAAAACATTAATCAGTTTGTCTGACGATCGCTAAAGCGTGAAACCCAGGGTCACAAACTCACATCTATCCAACCATATATATATATATATATATATATATATATATATATATATATATATATATATATATATGTCCCGACGGACGACCAAGTATGTGTCTGCATACATCGATGTTTGCGTTAGTACGATGAATGGCAAAACGACGAAATTTCCCCCACCATTTCCACAATAACACCAATACACGCAATCTACATAAACCCAAATTTTTAAAACATTAATCAGTTTGTCTGACGATCGCTAAAGCGTGAAACCCAGGGTCACAAACTCACATCTATCCAACAAATATATATATATATATATATATATATATATATATATGTGTGTGTGTGTGTGTGTGTGTGTGTGTGTGTGTGTGTGTGTGTGTGGATACTATTTGTAATCTCCAATCGTACGTGAATGATTTGCTATTTTTGTGACTGAAGAGTGACTATCAGTTTCTCGGAGGAAGGCAAACAATGTAAAAAAGAGCGAAGAAGAAAACGAGAGGTGGACCACCCCTCTGATATTCAGGCTTGTACCACAAATAGCTAATGTACGAAATACTCCCTTTAAGAAACACCCACACACCCGACCCTCACCTCTCCTATCTCAAGTAAAAGCGCTGTCCGTGGAAAGCCGATAGCGGCCATATTTTTCTCCAATCACCACTAATATTAAGTTCGTCTGTAATTCAAGATTGAATACAAGTATTTGTAGACCCCGTATATAAATTACCTTTCGTTGTGCCATCTTGTTGTTGTCGATGTCTAAATGTCTGTGCCATTGTTTGATTTTTATTTTACTTGTTAATCTTTTTTTGTTGATTGTTGCTCTAGACTGTGATGCTTGACTCTGTCCTTCATTTTGTCACGTATATTTTGTCTCCGCATTGTTATCAATTATCAAACTTCTTACTTCAGTCCCACCCCCAAATTGTTTCATTTCCAACGTGTTTACTTTAGAGCGTTGCTTATTAATGTTGAAAAATGCGACGTCATACTTTTTCACCCCATTTATTCGTTGGTAGTAGATATCAGAACTTATACAAGCCATAACCTAATATGAATTCTTTCGTATTGCACGTGCTATTTTTCCCACGCGTTAATAGGAGATCGGCTCACCTATCGTTCGATGCCCAATCCTTCCATTGAACATGAGTAGAGTCTTACAATTCTTCCCTGATCAGGATACTGTTTACATGTTCTCTGTCTTTATTCTACCAGGACTAAAATGATTTAACTGCCAGTATTTTGTTGATCAGACTACTCAGTGGTTGTGAATGTACATTATGAAGATACCGGTTCGGTAGTTTTGTGGCTGCTGCTTCCGACAGGTCGATAGGAGCCCGAACTCTTTAGTAGCGGTTAGAGAGACTGCTCCAATCAACAGTCGCATAATATCGAGATATCTGTAGTGCCGTGTCGTGCATGGGTAAGTGTCACTGCTTGTATTTTCGGTGGACAAACCTGAGGCCTTATTGTGCTTTACTCTTAGCAACGCACTGGCTGGTCCGTATTGCTATTGACGACAAATAGTGACAATTATGGTAGAATCTTTCATCTCCTCTCAAACAATATGTTATGAAAATCACAACAAAAAGAAATAGAACTAAAACAGCTAACAAAAACTCACCTAACCAACTCATTTTTTTTTCTCTCCAATAATCGTTTTATCTGTTACAACTCCTGAAGCGTAGAAGCTTTTCTCTTTGATCGGTTCCCAGATATCTTTACACTTTGTGAAACGAACTCGGATTTTTCTATTCTTCCCAATTAATTCTTAGTTCCAGGGAATCTTCTCCTTTGCCGAAAAGATGTTCATTCATGGCTTTTGTGTTTACATCCGGGATAATCTTCCGATGGCCAGAGAACTGTCTCTGGAGTTAACCGATTGCTCTGTCATGTGCTTCCATTTCTCGCTACTAAACTCAGCTATCTCTTTTACCTTTATCGCTTCCCCTCTTCCTAAAGCAGTATATTAGACACAGTAGCTGATAGTATAGAAAAGCCGCTTTCTCTCCATCCATCTGACTTTAATTCACCCCACAACACGTGACTGAAATATTCACAATGTTCTGATGTTGCATTTATACAGGTATTACATTTTTCCATTGCCCAATCCCTCACACAAATCGTGGACTTCTCTGCTCGTTTTCCTAGCCCAATCTGGCAACGAACTTTTCTACTGGATCTATTTCTTACCTCGCTCCTCGCACTAGCGAGCTTCACAATAGAGCCCTCTGGGTAACTCGGACCACACTGTGGTAGCTACTGCTATCTCCTTCAGAGAATCCGCTAATTAGGAAACCCCTACCCATAAGTCATCTTTCCGTTACAAGCAAGGATTGTCGGGAATCATTCTCTGATTTTCTTCGGGAAGCCCATGGACTGACATCTTCAGTCTCCCACTTGAGAATTGTGACAATGATTTTTTTTCTCCTGGTTCAAAATACCAGTTGAAATCGCAATGCTTTCCATGGTTCACACGAGCATACTTGACTGGCATAACATATAGGAACACCTATTTCCGGCTATATCACCTTGAAAATTGTCGTCATAATAGGTGAATATTTTCTACTGCTTGTATTAAATGTAAGCAAGTCATCAGAATAGGTAAGTTCTTGTTTGCTGAGAGAATGTTTTGTTGAGAGAATGAGGCAACTCATAGCCTCTAAAACTGGCTCTCGATATTACTAAATAAGTGAAAGGTCTTTATTCACGTTTCTTCAATCGATTTGGGGTGTTATCATCCTCTGCTGATAAAGTTGAATTATTTGCCCGTAAATTCTCCTCATGCTCTACTCTTGACTCACCTGTAGTATCCCTGTCTAACTTCCCACGTACAACTGTTTCTCTGCTGAGCGAGATGCATATAACCCCTTCCATGGTGCCTGCTATCATTAATCTTGATCCCTACAAAGCACGTGGCCCCTATGCTATCCTTGTAATTTTTTATTAAGCAGTGTGTTCCATAACTGGCTCTTGTTCTCTAAACTATATAATAAATGGCTCGCTGTCTCCTGCTTTCATGCCTGCTGGAAGTCATTGTTTATTATTCTACTTTTTAAGAAATTTGGTGAACCGTCTGAACAATCTAACTATTGGCTTGTTAGCGCTCTGCCCATTTTTGAGAAAATCCTAGTCAAGGATGAATTGGTTCATCATCTCTCATCGGAGGGCCTTTTCTCAGACAAAAAGTACGGTTTTCATTTCTCCAGGTCAGCTGCTGATATACCAGTAAGGTCAGTTTGTCTGATCAGGCTTTGTCAGAGTCTGGCATTCAGGACAAGCTGAAAAGTTACGGTATCTCCGGGCATATTTGAAATGATCCAGTCGATCCTATCAATTTGTGAAATGAAAGTTATCTGAACGGCCACACCTCTACATCCTTTCGTACTGATGCAGGTGTCCGCAAGGGATCCATCATTGGTCCTACGCAGTTTTAATCTTTATTAGCGACGTTCTTGATGGCATCAGCTCTCAACTTGGCATCTACGCTGACGACACTAAGATTTTCTCCTGTTTCGATACTAAAGCTGTCGAAATGAGAGTTGATGTACAAAATGACCTCAAGACCGTCGTTAAATGAAGCAAAAGATAATTTCCATACCTCCAAAACTAAATTTCTCTCTATTATCAGACAGTATGGCTGATGCTATCCTCCAGGAAAGTGACCCATTGCGCCTTCTCGAGCCAAAGCACTCAGACATGCAACTGAAAAACTATATCGAATACATTGCTAGGTCAACTGCTAAGAAATTCATTTCCCTGTGTCGGGCGAGACAATTCTTCTGTCCTGAATTTATCTTGCATATCTATAAGTCTACTATTCGTCCATGCTTAGAAAATTACTACTATATAAGGCCCAGTGTCCCTGGGATTTGACTGGAGCTCCTTAATATGATCCAAAGAAGAATATGCAATATTACTGTTGCTGATCTAGCAGCTCAGCTTCAGTCACTTGCCCACCGTGATAAAGTTGATCTCTGTGCTTTTTTTAAATAAATACTTTCATGGTAATTGTTTGGTGCTATTTCCTATGGTACTTAGACTGTATGAATATAAGCGCAATACTTGACTGGCGGTATGAACTACTAGGCTTACAGTTTCTTTTCTCACACTTCTCGGTTGTGACACTCCCTTCCAGTTTTATGCTTCCAGTCCGGTTTAATCTGCAAAGAATTTAAATGCAATGCTAATCGCTCTCTACTGACCTCCTGAATGTTCTTTTCTTTTTCTATTCACTAATAATGTTTCTGTTCTGAATTCCTACACACCCTGTAAAACCTTCTGTACTGCCTTTCTTTGGCCGACACTGAGGAAAAAAAATTATTGCCGTCTCTAAAAAAAATACATAAATAAAACTTTAATGATAATGCTTCTTTGTAGTGCCCATAAAAAGTAAAAATAATAATTATAGTGTCAAAAATAATTCTCTTAAAATAATTATAACTCTTATAATTATTATTAATTCACTATGCCTAAAACAATAAGAATCAAGCCCACTCTTTATAGACACAAACCCATAATATCCTCACTATCGGACATGTCGTCAACACGTAGGTCGACGAAAACTTCGGCTCCTTTTCTTTAAAGATCACAACGGTATCATTTGTCTTTTAAAATTGGAAAAAAATTCGACGTAACAAAACTCCCAAAACAAGTCTTTTATTTTCCAACTAAATTATCTGGACGCGCATTAAACAAACAAACACACACACACACACACACACACACACACACACACACACACACACACATATATATATATATATATATATATATATATATATATATATATATAACATACATGAAAGACTATACAATTTACACATACTTTAACTTACCACTCTGTCGGATGTCCGATCCATATTTTATCCTAACTCAGAATATTACTCCCGTATTAATGCCACGTAGCTCCAGCAGGACATAACAACCACATAACAAATAATACTCGTTTTGTTGTTTATACAGCTTGTTGTTTCACATTCTCGATGAGAATGTTGTATATGTAAATGTTAGGTACGTTATATTTAGTTACTTAGATTTATAACTCACCTTTTCTTTTCTGGCAGCAGATATTTTTGTGTCGATTAATAATCTACTTTTATGATCTACGCATAATCCGTGTCAGATAAATAGGAAATTTCGCCAGGAAGAAAAATCGCCCAAACTTTCGATTTCTTAAATAATCTTACTAACGAAATCCTTGTGGGGCAGCAAATATATATATATATATATATATATATATATATATATATATTGAACAATAAGAAAATAACAAATTAAAAGATTAAAATCATTAGACACACTGGGTTGTAGATTAATATTCTTTCGTTTTTTTATTATTATTATTCCATTTAGATTCCTCGACTAGTTTCGACCGAAATGGCCATCATCGGGAGGAGAAATATTTCTGCTTGCTGTTGGCAGTGAACTACAGAAAAATCTATATATATATATATATATATATATATATATATATTTAAATATAAAAAATATAAAAAAAAAAAAATGCCCTAAGAATTTTTGCCGTTAACAATAATTTTTTTAAAAAAAAAATAATCCAGACGACATGCATTTAACGGATGTTAAATTTAATTGAAAAATACATCCCTACCCTCTCCGAACCGTAAGAAATAACTGATACATCAAAACATAGACAAAATGAACGCGCAGACTCTCCGAGTCTAGTGAAAGTTGTTTCATCTGTAACGTTGGAAACGTGAATTATGATTTTAGCTGTGTCTTTAAAACCCAGTAATTTTAAAAGTTACTCCAAAATTCGCTTGAGGATAAAATGGAACTACTGTCTTTAATTTAATTACAAAATTAAATTCTGAGCGTTTAGCTTCCATTTTTGAAACATGGTTAGAACTGTGTGGCGGAAAAAAAACATATTTTAAATAAATTAATTTATAATATTAATGCTCTGTAAATTTACATTGAGCACTATTTTGTAAAAATAAAAATATCTATAAGAACACCGGATTATATATCTTACTGTTCTTTCTTTATATATATATATATATATATATATATATATATATATATATATATATATATATATATATATATATATATATACAAATGCTACTCGGCCTTTTTGGTTAAGATCAAAGTGTAGTAAGATCAGGTTAATTGAATTCTAGCTCTTCACATCTATCTTCCCTTCTAATCTTCTATCTTTCATTCATTGTCTCAGTGAAAACGTGTAGTGTATATTTCCCTATTTCCACGCGATCAAAAACTGAATAACTCCATTATTTGTTGGCAGTTAGCAAGTATAACGGCCGTTAATACTATTAAAGGGAAGGAAAAACACAATTTTAATAAAATTATCGTAGATTCTTCCTTATTATCTCTCGCTCTCTCCTCCTCTCTTTATATATATATATATATATATATATATATATATATATATATATATATATATATATATATATATATACTATTAATAATAAGTATACGTCTTTTTTCCTCAAAGTTTGTTTCAACACTGAGTAGCATGCACGCAGTAAAATTCAGTTACATGAACTTATAGCTCTGCTTTTTACAATTTTTTAACACCAGCACTAACTTGGCAAGTACATTCATTATATATATATATATATATATATATATATATATATATATATATATATATATATATAATTTGCAGAGAAAGTGAGAGGAGCAGGGAGTGAGAGAGGAGGTGTATGGGTGGATAGATACATACCTAGATCGATACATATTAACTTTCGATGTAAACTTTAACTTTCTCGCCATTCTAACCATTAATACATATATATATAGAGAGAGAGCACACTACCTGCACCCATGGGCACCATTGCCTCTCCATCATGTGCTACAATATTCATGGGAAAATTTGAAGAGACCCATATCTATCTCCTCATCGGTAGCGACTTCATATTCTATGCAAGATATATCGATGATATATTCTTTGTATACACGAGCAGTGACAACAAACTTATCCAATTACTCATGACCCTAAACTCAGTGCACGACTCAATTAAGTTTGACAATGAAAATCCACAAGACAGGTATCATTTTTAGACACACGCATTTACATAGATTAAAACAGGAATCTACAGACAACACTCCACATTAAAATCTACCCAAAACAATCTACGTTTTAAGTCTTGCCACCTTAAACACCCAAAGAGAACCTTCCCTATTCACAAGGATATGTTGCAACAATGAAGAACTAAATAAAAACATTGGAAATCTGGAGCACCAATTCACAACACCTGGCTAATCAGGGAATAAATATATAAAACAATTTTCACACCTAGAGAAGACACCCTAATGTCAAGATTAAAAATAAACCCAGTCGCATCCATCTAGTATACTCTTTCAACCCCACTCTGCCTCTACTATCCCAAATAATGAAAAGTCGCTGGGAAATACTACATCTCGAACCAACCCTAAAAAAAATTGTTTGAGTAATCCGGCCTTCTAACGTATTGTAGACTTAAGAAAGTAAAAGAAATCATAGGTAGTAAACACATTTCAGGGGACAAGTTATTCCGTAATATACCAAAAACAAAAACAACAAAATTTTTCCAACCATGTAATAACAAAAGAAGCTTCTGCTGCAAACGCATTAGACACATGAATTCATTCACTATTTTAGTCATTAAATCTACTTTCAAAATCTACCACGACTCTAACTGCAGAAGTCATAAGATTATTTACCTACTACAATGCACACAATGCCAGAAACAATATGCAGGAAAATCTGAATAGCTATTTCACTACAAAATTAATACTTATCGCAATCGAATTAAGTCAACTCCCCATGAAAAATTATTACCTGTAAAACAATATTTCCGCCTAGAAAAACACGATTTCAAAACCCATGCCAAATTCATTATAATTGAGAGAATAGAAAAGTTCAAAGCAGATAACATTAGAACGATTTTAGCGTTCCATGAAAATAAGTGGATGCGACGCTTAAAAACGCACTATCCAGACGGGCTTAATCACAAATTTATCGCTATAGATAGTATTAGTATATAACCCCGCATTCAGGACCTACCGACATTTCTCACCCACACAAGAGAGACATGCTTACAGAGGTGTTGAGGCCTCACACCTATACACACACCTACACGAATATACATACACACAACATACTCACTCACTCCCTAATGAGTCAAATGTTAACACACACCCATTGTAATATACACGCTTACACACATCATACTCACTCACTCCCTAAGAACCAAATAACACACACATCCCCTTTCCAGGAACCAATAAAACTCTAAAAAATGACCAAGGGAATTCAGAGAAGAATGAATTCATCCGGCTCTTATCTTAAATAACAACGTAAAAGAGACTGACCTACACAAGGACTGATCAAATTTTATTTTATAAAAATAAAAAAACAAATGAAAACTATAGACAAAAGTTCATTTTCTCCATCAAGACATTCATTTCTGTAGTTCAATGCTACCAGCAGTCAGGAAATGTTTTTTCTTCTGATGATGGCCATGTTGGCCGAAACTAGTCGAGGAATCTAACTGAAATAATAATAAAAACGAAAGAATATTAATATACAACCCAGTGTGTCTGAAGGTTTTAATTTTTTAATATTATATCTCTATCTATAAAAGGCAGAATATGTGTGTGTTTTGTGTGTGTATGTGTGTGTGTTTGTGTGTGTGTGTAACGAATGCACGGCCGTATTTTCGACGGATTTGCACCAAAATTTACATGCACATACCCCAAGTTAGCGGGAAGGCCAAGGCCGACTTTGCATTTTCTAACTCCCATCGATAGTGGAAATAATCGATTTTTTCATGCTTCTACGTCAGTTTTCATATAGTTTGCGGCCATTTTCTACTGGCCAGAGTGAGAGCCTATAGCTGACTGCCACGAATAGGCAGGAATAATCTATTGGCCAGCGTGAGAGCTAACTGCTGACTGACACGAATGTTAACTAGCATGCTAGCATGCAAAAAAAATCGATAGCTGCATTCGTCACAAGTAGGAAAAGTTTAAATCTGCATGGCACTTTACTCCAATTGGCTCATTCGCTTGCTTAAACTCAACGTTGATTCTGATTCCGCAGAACTGGGTTGGGTGTGAAAAAGTATCTGTTGTTAACATTCTTTTATCATTCGGTTTTTCCAGTTATGAGTCCTTTTTTAAAGCTGATCGTTTTGTGTTCATTTTGTTTAGTTCATTTAATGTTTAGTAGAGAACTTAGAAAAAATTCGCAGTGTGAGATAGGCAAGAAGTAAGGCATATAGCAACATCAGCACGGCAAAGGGCACTCCTTTAAAGGCAAGGAAGGGCAAAAATATTTTAAGTCAAGTAATAGCGATTGCTGTATATGTCGTACGATTTTTGAATCAAGCACGGACAACGCAGGGGCCATCCTGCTAGTATATATATATATATATATATATATATATATATATATATATATATATATAGGGAGAGAAAGCGATAAAGAAAGTGAGATAGAAGGCAGGGAGGAGAAGAAAATAGCCCATATATTGGTTGGTTCATTATATCTGACGGAAACAGATATGTTTACTGAAATTACTTTAATATGAAACAAAGTAAATATATGACTCTCTCTGAGGATCAAACATACGACATTTGTAAATATCTATGACATTTTGTCGTAAAACATCGCTCCATATAATTACATATGAATTTTAGTGATGAATTAAAAGTCAAGAAATGTAACTGTATTGTGACGCGTTTCGCTAACCTATTTATTGATGAAATCAATGCCATATATGAAAAGGGGAAAAAGCTACAAACCCTAGCTAGATATCGTTTACTTTAAAACCGTAAATACACAGAAGCGCTCAATATTTAAATTTAAAATCCTGTCGTTAGCTGTAAATGAATTTGAATGTCAGCCTATCTCCTTCAGGTTTTTGTGCCTCATTTTTATTTTTCGTAATTACCCTTATTGAGCGTGAAATATTAATAGATTCATTAGGATTTCTTCATTAACCTTGATTCGATCATTTTTTTTTCAGGAACGTAATTCCAAAACTTCCCAGGCTCTCGATTACTGTTTTTGTAAAATCTTTTCATTTGAAGCGGTATTTCCAATTTTAAAGGGACGTTACATTAAGGTGGGTCATCTAGAACTGGGGTAATCAAAAGGAGTAATTAAAAGAGATAACAAGGGTGTATAATTATACCCATTCGTTATCATCTTTCTTTTTAAATGGAATTATTTCTCAGTGGGGATGTACGTTTTCCATTTGTACAAGTTAAGAATTTCTTTCCGACTCCAAAGAAGGTATTGCTTATGCAAGACAAATAGAAATATTGACAAACAACAAATAAAAGTCCAGTGCTCTACCTTAAACTTTTTCTTCAAGACGTTGGCTCACCACCATTTCTTGTCCTTTGTAGCTTTTAACAAATGTTGTCTCTTTGTTATTTCTCTCAAATCGTATTATCCAATCCATTTACTCAAGATCATCAGGTAGGTAATGCGTAGCTTTCCTCTCTCTTTTTACCATCAGTCTATTTTGTGAGCATCAAATTTTCCAAGCCTCTTTTCCTCATTATGTACCCTAGAAATTTCTACTGTCTCTTCCTGATATTTTTCTTACAATTTTCCTTAAAACTTCTTCATTAATCACATGTTCAGTCCATGATATTCACAGCCTTCTTTTGTAGAACCAATTTTCTGTTACTTCAAATCCTCATCTGTGAGGTGATTGCCCAGCATTTATTGCTATAAAGGGGGACTGATATTACGTGACAGTACAATACCTTTTTCTTTGTTTCTAACGAAATTTTCCTATTTCTTAATACTATGCTTAGCATTTGAAAGGTATCTTTCGCAATCCCAATGATTTCAGTCTCGCACTTTCCATCCTCTGTTAAAACACTTTCCCTTAAATTTCAATTGTTGTAATTGTCTTATTTCCGTTTTTCAAATTAGAAATTTCCTGCTGTGGTCTATCTTTTTAACAAATATGCATTCCTTTTCATGCGCAGTTATTGCTCGCCATGTTTCCAGAGATTGCAAATATACACCACGCGGCCCAGGGATTGAACTTGCAATTAATATCTGTCTATATCTCTGAGATGAGATATTATGATTATCTATATTATTTACATTATTCAAACTTTTATCCTCATCTATATTGCCATATACACAATATTTCTGCAGTTTTACGTCCCGGTCTTCTTCGGTTGATTCGAATTTCGATTCGAACCCTTCATTTCGTCCCGAGCGTTAGATTGTTCTAGCACCACGTGCCATGCCTCTTCCGGATTTCTCAGTAATTTCCCTTAATCTTAACCCTCCAATTTTTTTTTTCTTACCACTGCTGTAGCCTGATCACGACTCACAATTAATATGCCACTAAAATTATGAACGAAAACCTTAATCCACTAAGCAGTGTTTACTTGTGCGACTAATAACTAATCAGTACCTCAAAGAAGAACTTCAAGGGATATATCTGTAGCTTACCCGGAATGATGTAAACCTGATGAGGACACAACGGCCGAAACGTTGTGTAAAGAAGACAACAGTCTGAATGTAAATGACAATATCACCTGTACGCTTTTGTGCTTCATGTGTGTGCAGTCTGAAATTGATATGCCAGAGTTAAAGTTTTCATTTTATAAAACAAACATATCGGTTCAAAGCAGAATAACATTAGAAAATTGTTATACGTTTAGTAAACGTGCAAATTGTATACGTACTTCAGAGAAAATTGTAAGTGTACTATTAGACAAACATCGTACGGAGGTTGGGAATTGAAATCGTGCCAGTACTTGTATTTGGTAGACAAGAATACATGAATAAAGTAATATTCTATTTTACATCTTAATATATTCCCTTTGCCATTCTTAATAAATCTGTCAACGCTTTTTCTGTTATGTTTTGCACTTTCAATATTTATATCACATATTTGTTTTTTGTAAATTCTAAATACTTTCAAGATTTAGTTGCTTTACACATTAAATTTTTATTATCTATAACTTGCTATCTCTTGGGAAATATAGTGGAGTGGTTTTCAGTAGCCATCTCCCTGGTTTTAAATTCGGTTCAGTCATTTATCCGGATTGTTTAACAAAAAAAAATGTATATGTTTTTTCCTGCTATATGACCAAGTTTTTCACAACAATCTTCATTTAATCCTAATATGTAAAGACATGTGGAACGTTGCAGTTCCGACCAGACACAAGGTTCGTTCTCAGGGAGCAGTTTCTTCCAGTCAAAAAAATAACTCATCGGCCAGATCATTTTAATATCTGTCTATATTTCTGAGATGAGGTATTATGTACCTATTTACATTATTCGGACTATTATCCCCATCTTTGTCGCCATATTTATTACAACATTTCTGCCGTTGTACGTTCCGACCTTCTTCAAGTGGTTGGAATGTCGAATTGAACCCTTTATTTCGCGCGGACTGGATGTTAGTTATCAGTTATCTCCTGCTTAATTCTCTCTCCACCTCAAACTCTTTGGGTCCTGTCACTGGATCTAACTAATGCCTTTATCCACAGTGCCATATCCTTGAAGACATCTGTTTATGAATTTCTGGGTATTATAAACCTAATGTCTTCAGCTACCGTTTTTTTTTTTTACCACTGCTCATATTACAATTTTTGCTGTTACCAACCATTTTTTCCAGAGCTCATATTTTAATTTTTGTTGTTAAAAGTTATCTTCGTGTTGGGCTGGTCCAAGCAGGACGAAGGGCTATAGGGGAAAATAACGCTCGAATAAATTGACCAAAAGTAAATGCAGTTTTTATATCAGTCCTCCGTACAATAATTGGTCTTGCATTTGCAGCTGTGTGTCAATAAACATTAACCCCTAAGTCAGGGTGACTTTTCCATTGTTCAAACTGATCGACATACAATTCAAGTCGTTTATGTGTGAATTAAATCCTCAATTCTTCCCACCAGTTTTTGGTATTAACCCTTCTCGTTTCAATGTCTCTAAGTACATAACACTTTCTTATGCTTTATCAAAACTTTCTTCCGTTTTACCCGGCAACGACATGACAACACAAGTGTATAAGGGTCAAGTACTTACTATAATTCTTTCCATTTAAATTGATTCTCATCATTATTCAAGAGTCGTATATAGATTCTATTACGAGCGGATATATTACACAAGATACAGCCCCGTAAGTCGTTTTCATTGATTATTACCATAAAGGTACCAACAACTAGCCCAGACATCAGCTTTTTATTCACCATTAATAATTACTGTTGAACTAACAGTACTTCATTGTATGACCATTTTGAGTATTTAAAATTATTATTTTGGTCTTGTCTCCTGCATTTTTTTTCTTTTTGGACATAGAATTTTTTAATATTCCCATGCTTATGAGTCCACATTTTCTAGCCGCTTGCATTTAAATCTTTTTTCAGATCTACTTTTGTGGCTTTATCATAACTATTCTTCATGTTATTCTTTTCTTATCACACTATCTTGATTTTTTTAAGATTTACGCTAATTCCTTTGTTGTGTTTCATTCACTTGGTAAATTTACAGTGTCTTGTTTCTGTGGCTATATCTTTCTCATGTCCCATGGCAATGTTTGTAAAATATCAATAACTATACATTTATATATATATATATATATATATATATATATATATATATATATGTGTGTGTGTGTGTGTGTGTGTGTGTGTGTGTGTGTGTGTGTGTGTGTGTGTGTGTATATATATATATATATATATATATATATATGTATATATATATATATATGTATATATATATATATATGTATATATATGTACATATATATATATATATATATATATATACATACACACACACATATATATATATATATATATATATATATATATATATATTCAGACGTTATTATTAGTCGATACACGTAATTGAGTAGTCGTTTCGGTTTATTTAAACAGTATTTATTTCGTCTGCTGTCCTGTACACTTGAGAAATCTTATTAAAAAATCGATAAATATTTATATAAATATACATGAATAAAAAAGTGGTAAATATTATGTTTTACGCGATGCATCCTGTAGAAGATTCTCATATGATTAAACTTTTATTCAATTTCCTTAACATTGTTCTGAGATTTAAAAAAAAAATCGTCTTTGCCCATTCGTCGTTAAAATATACGTAAAACGTTGGGCTGAAAATAGGCTAATTATGAAAGAGTAAATCTCGAGCTGTGATAGATTGTAGGCAATTATCTCAAACTTTCTAATTAATAACTGCGTCATTTTTTCCAGGTAAGCTGACATGTGACTGTTGAAATGTAACTAGTAACTTCCCGTAAATTTGGACAACGTTTGGCATCGGGTGTTATAAAAGAAAAAAGGAGACTAGTCTATATGGTCATTAAGTTAGACATGGTTGCTACGTTAGGAGATGATGCTGCAGGTTTATCAACGGTGTACAAATGGACAGCCGAATTTAGGAGGGGAAGACATAGTCTTGAATACGATCCAAGGTCTGGGCGCCTTGCAAGGGTCACCACCACGAAAATCATTGATCCTCTTCACCACATGGTGATTAGATGACAGGGGATTGACTATATAAGAAATAGTAAATATTATTACTATATCCCGTGCATAAGTTGAAAATATTCTCCACAATATAATTGGTATGACGATAAGCTTCTGATCGGTTGATTCTATATCTTCTGGCACCTGATCAAATGCGCACTTGACTTACATCACGGGGAAATCTATCATTGTTTGAAGCCTATCCACCTGGTTTCCTGCAAAGTCTACTAACACAGAATGAGTTCATCAATTTGAGCAAGAGAAAATCCATGCTGTGGAAAAAAAAACCCTTCCTCTCATGCTCAAAAATGACCAAGGTCATTTCACTGCAGTGAAGATAATGGCGTTAATTTTTTGAGATGTAAAATGCCTTGGGTGTGTTATTGTCAAAAGAACCACACGATCAATGGCGATGAATACACCAAATATCCGAGACAATTACGAAAGTCAATCAAGATTAAACGCCCAGAAAAAAAAACTGTCCAATGGACACTTGTTTTATCAGAACAACACGCCACTTCACTAGTCCTTGCTATCAATGGCTGTTGTGCGTAACTGTGGCTTTGAACTGGTTGATCACCTTCTCCGTTATCCTGATCTGACCATCGTATGTTCACCAACATGAGAGAACACTTGACTCGGAACCAGTATCAAAATGATGACGTCATATCTGCTGCTGATGACTTTTATTTTACCAAGATCAACAATCTTTGAACAGTCAGATGTCAGTGTACCTGCAAAGAAACAAAGCAGTTATTATTAAGAGCTGAAATGAATCCAAGCAACATTTCACTGCTTTAGCATAACTCCTTCATATTTACCCTATGAACTATTCAAACCATCCTTGTATGTCTTACCAATTTTGCCGTGTAAATACTCACATGTATGCCAAACTCGGACATTGTGTAAATTCGTATTTTGCTAAAATAAAATTGAGCTTCAGCATAGAAATGAAAAATAACACGTTTGCTCGGTAGTTACGTATCTTACTCGGAGTTTGCCACATCTATTACAACTTGAAATATTCTGCACACGCCTTTCGTATTTAAATTAGATATATCAGCTTTTTCGCGTGTAAATTTCACTACTAAAGGATTTTCTTTCTTTTTTTTCAAAAAAGTATCTTTCGGATAATTTTCTTCATGTGTTAAATGATGAAGTAAAACAAGCGCATGTTTTGAATCTACTTCACACGGCCTATTTTCACAGCAAATCAGTCATGGTCACTAAACACATTCATCCGACCTCCGTTATTGGCATTCAGATTTGATAAGAATAACAACTCCTTAGGGTATAATTTATACTTTCTTTCCTTCAAAAATGTCAAAGAGATTGTGTATTGAACGGCTGATAAATTCGCGGAACTACGTTTTTGCCTAACGGGTTAAAAAATGTTGAACCTTCTTTTCACAGTGTGAGTGAAATGTAATTAACGCTCTGAAAACATTTATTTTTAGAACTGAAGATATTGCTGAATATTTTTACAAGATATAATATAAAAGAATTTGATGACATACCCCTCTTTTCCTCAATATCTCTTGTGAGTTTAACACTTCCTAGCGCTGTTATAAAGTACCTAGGTGTAAATGAATGAAATTCACCATAAGAAAATGAAAAAAATAGTGCGTAAAATACTATAGAAGGGTACGACTGGTATTAAAAACTGAATTGAATTCTCAGAACAGAATTATGGCCATTAATAACCTTGCCATCCCAGTGGTCCAATATAGTTTCAACATCTTGAACTGGACTCTAAATGACATCAGACAAATGGATTCTAAAACAAGAAAGCTTCTTTCTAAGTATAAGATGCATCATCCAAAGGCTGAGACCGTCTATACATACCCCGTAAAGAAGGTGGAAGAGGTCTTATTCAGCTAGAATTGTCATACAAGACAACAACTATTGGCTTACTAACTTACATGGAAACAACAAATGACTGGATGATAAAATTAGTGAAACAACATGAAAACAGAAAAAAAAATATTCAATAATAAAGAAGGCAGTAAATACAAACAACATTTACATTTAGTAGATTCTGTAGTAAATCAAAACAGAAGCCAAGAACCAACTATTGCAGCAAAAAGATATGAAAAAAAAAGCCAAGGATAAAGCCCTTGAACAGATGAAACAACGCTGGCAAGACAAACCTCTGCATGGCCAATATCCAGAACAAATAAACCCAATGTTGATAAAGTTAATACTCATCGATGGTTACGAGCATCTGGATTAAAGTCTGAAACTGAAGGCTTTATTCTTGCAGCGCAAGAAGTCTTTTCACTAGGAATTTTCAGGCAAATATCATACATAATAATGTGGATCCAAAATGCAGGTTCTGTGACAAATACCAAGAAACAATAGACCATCTAATCTCAGGATGTTCTATACTTGCCCCAAATGAATATAAAAAATCGTCACGATAGAGTGAGGCAATACTTACACTGGACAATGTGCAAACACTTTGGAAAATGTGTAAGCAAACACTGGATGAACATCGGCCAGCGCCGGTTACAGAAATAGAAGATGTCACCATTCTATGGGATTATACCATCCACAGACAGAAAAAATTGAAGCAAATAGGCCGGACATCATTGTCAAAACCAGAAAGAAAAAAAACTTGCCTACTAATTGATCATCCAGCGGATTGTAACATAGCAACAAGGAATTTGAAAAACTATCAAAATACAAAGACCTGGAAATTGAAATAGAAAAAATGTGGAAATTGAAAACAAGAATAATACCAGTGGTAATAGGTGCACTTGGAATTATAAAAAATGGAACAAAACAACACATTGAAAGAATCCTGAAACCCCAGCTTAAGAGACATACAGAAAATTGTCTTATTAAGTACAGCACACACACTAAGGAGAACTTTGTCTATGTAACGCTAGTAACTTCATCGGAGATAAAAAAAAAAAAAAAAAATTAACATGAAATGTGGCCATAACAACACACCACGACCTGCCTTGGGGTCTTTCCGCAGACTTGGTGGTAGTGTGTCCATAAGAAATCGAATGATGATGATGATAATAATAATAATAATAATAATAATAATAATCTTTGCCAAAGACGACAATGAGTTGAAAGGCCTCCTCAATATTGTAAAATACTTCAGTGACGACATAGGTATGTACTTAGGAGTAGATAAATGTGAAAAAGTTAAAAGGTAGAATTACAGAAACATCCTTAATAGATTTAGATTTTGTCACAAAGATTAGGGATCTGGAGCATGATGAAGCTTATAAGTACCTAGGAATTAGCGAAGAAGATGACATACAACACCCCTAAATAAAGGAAAAATAAGAAAAGAGTACTACAGACGTGCACGTCTGGTACTAAATACTGCGCTAAACTCAAAAAACAGAATATCAGCCATAAACACATTGGCTGTCCCTGTGGTACAATACAGCTTTAATGTCCTTAACTGGACCATAGCTGAAATTAAGTGAATGGACATAAAAACGAAAGCTTCTCACTCGCTATCGCATGCATCATCCCAAAGCTGATGTTGATCGTCTGTATGCCCAGATCCGAAGGAGGCAGAGATTAGTTCAACTAGAACTGTCGTAAAAACTACAAAAATTGGCCTCCAAAGAACTTGGAAACTACAGAAGACTGGATGATGGTATGCGACAGGTAACATGAAAGTAGTAACGTCTTTACTCCGTAATGAAAAAGCCAACAAATTCAAAATGGAGTTTCAAATGGGCGTAGAGATGCAACTACAGCACAATACACCGGCTGAAACTGCAAAATACTTTAAAAAAAAGACAGCAAAGACGAATGCAACCTACAAGTTACAGAAGCGATGGCAAGATAAACCGCTTCATGGCCAATACTCTGCCCGTACCAAACAAGCTGATGTAGACAAAACCCGTACCCATCAGTCGCTACGTAGTGCAGGGTTGAAAGCAGAAACTGAAGGTTTTATCCTTGCTGCGCAGGACCAATGCATGCAAACTAGGAATTATCATGCACATATACTAAAATATTGTGTTAGAACAAAATGCAGATTCTGTGATAAATATCCAGAAACGATTGATCATCTTGTATCAGGTTGCACGATGTTGGCACCCACTGAATATAAAACCCGACATGACAGAGTGGGCCAATATCTGCACTGGAAAAATGCACCTTCTACAGGGAAAAACTGAAAGAAACTGGTATGAACACCACCCAGACCCGGTTACGGAGATGGGACCTGTTACAATTCTATGGGACTACACAGTATACACTGACAGAACAATCAAGGCCAACCGGCCAGATATTGTTATTAAAGACCACAAACAAAAACAGTGCCTCCTTATTGATATAGCTGTCCCTGCTGACTGCAATGTATCTTTGAATATATTCAAAAAGGTGTCAAAATACAATGACCTTGAAATAGAAATCTCGAAAATGTGGCATATGGGAACAACAACAATCCCTGTTGTAGTTGGAGCCCTAGGATCGGTTGGAAAAGATTGCAGTAGACTAATTGAAGGAATTCCGGGAAGTCCATGCCTCAAGGAGATACAAAAAATTGTTCAGACAAGTACACCCCACACGTTACGAAGGGCTTTATCTATGTAATTTATTTATTTTTTATTTTTTTTTTTGTTTTTGTTTGTCAGTGGAAAGTGTCACGACGCCATTTCTAAACTTAGGTTACTGGGCTGGACCCGGAAAGAAATGTGTAAACGCCAGAAATCAAAGAAAATAATAATAAAAAAATAATAATAATAATAATAATAATCGTAGAACCGATACTTACTAACTAGAAATTCCCAAGATCACATATTGAAAAATTGTGTTAACCCCAAATGTAGAAACTATGATAAATATCCAGAAACAACTGACCAACTTGTATCATGTTTCACAGTATTATCAGCCACTGAATAAAAGACTCGAGATGAAGAATTGGTCTAATATCTGCAGCGACATATCTGCAACATTTACAGGAAAGATGTAGACGCCCTGTTTCCATTTCTGCTTTGAATATACGCTCTTTTAGCGGTAGAGGGCGTCGTCAGTGATGTTTAAATAGTGTGTACTACATATATCGTTCTATGCAATTAACAAAGAAAATGTTCTTTTCGGTAGTGTTCGAGACTGCATCCTCCTATGTAGGAGAAACAGCCTTTTCATCCGACATGCCTCCGAAAATTCTGACAATTGTTTGTATACAACAAAATTTAGCATAATTCAACATGTTTTAAAATATCAAGTATTAAATTTAATGCAACGATTCTCAACCGATTTGGGACCATGCCTCATTTCGGTATTTCTAAAATTCTTGTGCCAGCCCCCGTAATATTTAATTTTTACATATTCAAAGTTTTCCAGCAATTCACGGGATGGAAGTTTAAAAGACCTTTAACTTGGTCTCTAAACACACGTCCAAAAATAATGGCATCTATGAAAGAAAAATATAAAAAAAAAATAAAAGAGGAGAAACAGTTATATATATAATATAAATATATATATATATATATAAAAGAAAGAGGTTGCAGTGGTTCCAACGAGAGAAAAGTATGTATATTAAAAAGAAGAGACGAGAGGTGCCGCAAACGTTATTAGTTGTAATGTCGATTTTTTAAAAAAAATTATTCTGTTTCATTTTCCATGTAAGATAAAGCATAATATTTAAAAAAAAATAAATAAAAAATCCACATTACAACCAAAAACGTTTGCGGCTACCTTTTAATTCTATTATATACACACACACACACAATATATATATATATATATATATATATATATATATATATTTATATATAATATATAATAGAGAACTGAAAGGCAGACATATTTGAATTAAAAGCTAATTCTGTAATATACTTTTTTTTCATTTTAATCGTGAAATAATAATGCAAAATGGAATTTGAGATCACTACAAAACAATTCACTGTTAATAACTCATTGTCGAATTGCTGCCTTATGCTGTTGGTATAGCAAGCCGACGGGTGCCTATGCACCTCCGAAATATTACCACGCCCTAGCGGTAGGGCATACGCCCCACGTTGGTTATTATTGTTATAATGCTATTTACAGAGAAATGCTCAACAAACTTTTACCTTTCAAATACGGTGTTTAATTATGATTACTTTGAATGTGCTGTCGGATTTAAAATAAATCCCTTAATTCTTTAGAAAATACTTTGTTTACGTTTCAGATACTAAACTGAGCAGATATAGGCTCAGGAGAAAAATAAGCGGAACGAGGAAATAGGCTTTTATTAAAAGGGAAAAAGAGAACTTTGCTGGGCTGTTCGCTTTCTGTGGCCGAGTCGTTTAAGTCACACCGGAGAAAACGGTAGTTTTCTTTACGAAGGAAGACGAAAGTTCGAACGCATCTTGAGAGCTTGTTTTCTTCATTAATAGTTCGTGAATGCGCACGTTCGTAATACATATAAAGTACAAACATTGTCAGTCATTTTGCATGGTGTCAAATCAATTCAAATAATTTTAATATATAAATGCATTACACATTTATGTAGCGTCAGAAATACCTGAATCATTTAATATGTTTAAAATGTGGAACATATTTCTGTCGGAACTTGTATTTCACAATAAAATACAAGGACATTAAGGAAATCAGGATTTTTAGAGGTACTGAATAGTAGAAAATTTATAATCAATGCTTTTACACCTCTATGTTCCACGAATCTTCAAGATGTGTTGTATCATGGCTTTCCCCAATTTCCAACCACTTGTACCTCTAAACATCCTTTGTATTTATACATCACTCATCTAACAACTATTTACATAAAATATTCAGAAAATTTAGTCAATCTGCCCTTCTCTCTCTTGCCTTCAGTATATCCTATGAGTGTTACATTCTCCAGGAATTCCTCCTCATTTTGTCCAAACATTTACAACTATGTCGTTCTAACGTAAGTGTCCTTTTTTTCATTTTCCTTATAACTTTTATCGATAAAGTTTGTCATAAAAATTCATTAGAAAAACCACAAGGAAAAAAAGATGGCGGCCAGAAAAAATATTTATATTTACACTGTTAATACATTTTAACCAGTTTCCAGAAACTTCAAACATTTACCAACCGATGACTCAGAAACATCCTCAATATCAGGTGTCCGGAATTCGTTTCCAACGACCACCCGAGGGACAGGGCCACACAAGCCCCAATCGAGATTGACATCAGCAAACGGAAATAGGGATGGGTCACCAGGCAGAGAAGCCCTTGACTGGAATCGACAAGGGAAGCGAAAAGTAGGTCGACCAAAACAGGTTTGGCGGAGAAGTCCTGATGAAGAGGTTGAAGTCAGCCGGTAGGACATGGGCCGAACTGAAGAGGGTTGCCCGGAACCGTGTCCGTTGGAGAGGTTTTGTTGCGGCCCTATGTTCCACAGGGAATCAAGAGGTATAAACAAAATTAAATAAATATAATACATTCCAAATGACGTTAAAACTGTAAATCTATATTGATTGATTTGTCTTATTACGGCTTATTAAACGGTTACAGGTTATTTAAAGCCAGAACAATTATATTGTCATAATTTTTATGGAGATAATGATTTGCTAATAAGTCAATACTATTTAACTATATTCAGCCGAAATTTTTGGGACACGTAATGAGAAAAGAGATCTTGGAAAATCTGATACACACAAGATGGATATAGGGAAAGAAAGCCAAGGGAAAACAACGCGTGACATTCTTAGTGGGCTTAAGTAAATGGATTGCAGAAAAGTCTTTGTAAGAAATATCAAAATGTCAAAACTTATTGAGAGCTACAAAGGATAGGAAGAAGTGGAGAGACATCATCGCCTATGTCCAGAAAGATACGGCACATAAAAGAAGATGGGGTAGTGTTGGATTCCTAAGTTTTCAAAGGGTATTTGTTCGTGTGTAGAATGAACCCAACTGGATTTGGAACTCTGTTCTTCGCCTTTCAATTCCTGGTCATTATCCATTACACCACAAACATATCGAAGTTTACAGCGCCTGGTATTTCCAAGTCGCAACAATTCTAGGGACATACTAGGTTTGGTGAGCGAACGAGGAACGGTTTATCAACATGATATGGTCTTCATACGAAATCTGAAAAATAATTTAGTAAAAAATATACTGTAAAGAATTATTAAGTAAATATAAAAACAAATAAACAGAAGCGCAACACGAAAGCGGTTTTCGGTGTTCTTAAAGATATACACATCTTAATTGCTCAATGGATTCATTATTTATAATATAAATATATTGTAAGTCATTTTCTTAGAGGAATGTATAAGAAATACATTTAATGGAAAAATGCATGGCAAGTGATTTTTACAATGGAACACATTGCATATCAGTCAGAAAATAGCTGGTATCTACTGGGAATTAATGCAAACGACACTTCCAGCCCTCGTGTTTCAATATAATTCAGCCGTATATTCTACGCTCGGACGGAATAATTTTCTGTCCAATTGATTGAAATTTATTTCATACGTCACGTGTTCTTTGTAGATATTTCCAACCGATAATTTATTCTTGGCATGCTGCGATGTTTTCTCTAGTAAGTCGTTGTATTTGAGCGTTTTCTATCGAAGCAAATTTTCTTGTAGTTCATCGGAAATTGCATGTCCAGAACTTTAACTAGTGATTAAAGTAGGCTGACTCACTGAAAAAAAAACAGAGTGGATATAAATTTCACAAATACATTTTAAGTTCTAAAATGGTAAATAGAAGTAATAGGATGCAGTATTATATTCATCATATACACATAAGTAATTCCTGTCGAAATGCATTTTAGATTCTTCCTCTACGTGTTGTGTTCTTTGAGAGCGAGGAGAATCATGGTTGCTGTCTTTTATAGCTTTTACTACATTTTGTTTGTTTTTTGCCATCTTTCCTAACACCTTATACCGCCATCCATATATAAAGCTCGTTAGGTAGATTATGATTCGTCTTACTCTGTCATGCGACTATCAAATTTTCAACGCCCTCTATCCTCATGTTCTCTAGCAATTTCAACCCTCTTCGTATGATGTTAAGTATAAGTGTCCTATTCCTTTCCATTTTCTCTAAAACTTTGTCTTTTCTCACGTCTTTGGTACATGGGTTTCGGTAGAACCACATTTCTGTTGATTCATCTCTGTTCTTCAGTTGCGATGAGATTATCTAGCATTCACTAGCAGATATGAGGACTGATATGACATATCAATTCAGTACTATTTTTTTTGTTTCTAACGAACTTTTTTGTTTCTTATTGCTGCATGCTCATAAAGCAGGCGTGAAAACATATTGTCCTAAATGAGATAATATAAAAACACATTGAAAGCGCTGCTCACAGAATAAACCCAGATAAAGAATGCTCTATGTATTTATCATGAATGTTCTTTGTACTGTCACAAAAACGAAAATATTTAGCCATTACAGATTGTTATCAAATGAGTGCAGCAAATGACTTTACTATAAAATTGGATTTAAATAATATTGCAATCAAATTTTATAGACGATGAAGAAGAAACTTTACTTATATGCATTATTTAATACAATCCTTTCTGAGAAAATAGGATTTAAATGTAGAATGTAAATTCATTGTCTATGATTTTACGATAGAAAAACATTGCTTCCTTGACTCATTTCTATAAATATTTTTATGGGAATTGTTCAACTCGTTGGTACTTTGACCGCATGGATTGAAGCCCACTACTCCATCAGCAATTAGGTCTCATCTTTTTACCGTTATAGTATTTAGATGTAAGCGTAAGTTCTATTCTAATAATTTCCTTCCTCCCCTGTCGACATCTCTTCCAGTTTCTTAATCAACCGCCACCTACTATCTTCGAAAATCTAAAAGCGACGTCAATCGCTATCTGCCTTATTGAAACCTGTTCTTTAGTAAATGGTTGGCGGTATAAGGTTTCTCCTCAGTAATGTCTTATTCACTTTCACACTCAGTAACACCTTACTTGAGGTGAAATATATATATAAAATTCTGTGACTTCTGTTAGTCAGTTTTCTTCTTACTCTCTAAAATAGTCGTACATTAACCGGCCGAAACCAAATTTTGAGAAGAAATGCAAACAGGTAATGGGTAAAACGTACAGTTGCTTTTACTAGGATGTGTAGCTTAGTACAATAAATTTTCATAAATCTTTTGGAAAAATTGAATGTATTATTATTTAGCATAAGAACTACTCCCATTATTTTAAAAACGATTTAACGATTGAAATAATAAATACTTAAGTAAGAAAAAAAGCAATATTGTTATTTGCATATCTTTAGTTTTAGGTTTTATATATACAAGAATCCAGTTTCCTGTACGTCCTGCATTTGCGAGAACTATAAACAAATCACAAATGATTCAAAAAGTTGAAATTTAGCGCCAGAAAGAAATATTTACGCTTGGCGAGATGTACGTTGCATACTCAAGAGTAAGAAAGCCTTAGAATTATTATTTGCTGTTAAAACGAAAAAAATATTCTTAAAAGCTATTGTTCGCTATGAAGTCCTGTAAAATTAGCCTAAAGAAATTATTAAACCCGTAAGTAGGGTTTTGTAAAGGTATTTTTTCAAACACATCGGCTTATTGAAATTTCATCGATTGATTTGCGCTGTTGAACGAAATGTAGAAGTTGTAAGTCCCAACAGTAAATGTGAACGATAACTTCAACAGTAATAAATATTGTTAAGATTCTGGTTATTCAAATGTTCAGTATAGTAAGTAATTCTAATTTATTTTACTATCGGAATATAAATAGAGAAATATATACAGATGAATTATGGAGATATTGTTTTTCTGAGGTCAGCAATTAGAACAAGCATTACTTAGTGATATATCTCAATATATATAAAGGAGAGCAAGTCTGAAATAACTACCGTATAACATTTATATACAAAATTTCAACCGATGCAAAGCTCTAGAACTAATTAGACGTTTTCCGATAAAACAGATATGATGACTGAAGAGAAATATGAATGAAAGATGTTTTAGGAAGTAAAGATTATGAAGCTAAGGACGATAGAATGACTTTCATTTAAAAAAGGTTAAGATTCTAGTTTTCTCAGAAGCGTCTTGTCTGACAACTGTCTTATAATGTAAACGTTCTTGTGAAATTTCACCTTACATTTAGAATATGGATTTAACTCCATGGTCATTGTATGGCGTGTCTTGGACGGTATTATCTGAACTGGTGGAATTAAAGAATTGAGTTCTCCTGAACATTTGCAATAGAAACAGTGAATGTATAGCGCCAGATTTGCACTTAAGCGTTTATGGGAATTGAGCCACAGAGCAGAGAATATGAATCCCCCCTCCCATAAAATATTTAAATGATTTTAAACAAAATAGAGTTTGAGATGTGACTATTAAACAATTCTGGTTCAGAGGTCATCAATATTCAGTTTTTGGATTGATTCTTGTAAAGATAAAACGAAGCAGACAGCGGCAAATACATCCGAAAGAGTTATAGTGACATTATAAAATTATGGGAATATGAAAGGGAAAAAAAAAACAAACTTTGATTTCTAATCTGTAATGTTTATGATATAAACTATTGTATAGACAACGAAAGTTCTTTATAAGTTTACCGTGAAATACCAAGTTGCGTAAACTTGTAGAAAAAGAGAACAAAATTGATTTGATTCCCAAGTAGCACTCCTTGGCCAAAAGCATTCAGTCTGAAAACTATCGATTTGTTGACGTGTCAGTAAACAGTCAATCACCCAAAGCGCCAGCTTTTAATTGCTTCAGATAAATACTTAATCCGTTAACAAGCCTTTTAATGATCTTTGACATATTGCCACTCATGATAGATTTGCAGTAAATCGAAATTAGTTTTTAAGATCGAGGATGCAACAAATTCCTTGAGCGGCGACACGAAACGTTTTATATGTCTCATGTTCTTTGTGGTAGAGGATTCTCTAAAGTTCTTGCTCCGATCCATTTCCCGAGATCAGTTAAAGATAATGACTAAACCTCTAAAAACTGATTTCGAAAGAAAAGTCGGAACAAGAGAACGTAAGTTTGTCTTAGCAGTTATCGGGATGAAAAGTGGAATCGACATTTCGAGTTTAAATTCAAGCTGAGACCATTGCATTTACTTTCACATAGCTTACAAAATCTATGAATCCATTTCTTACTATCCAAACAAATTTGTGATCAAATTGTGACCAAATTGAAAATATCATGTGCATTAACAGTAAACGTGTGGGTGGTTTTATGGATAATGTCTTGGGACTGGAACCAGGAGAGCCGAGTTCCAAATCCAGTCGGTTCTGTTATATTCACTTACGCGCAAATAAAATTGGGAAACGCATGAAACCATTTCTTCTCTCCACCTATCATTTAATTTTTTCTTACAATCCAAAAATATTCTCTGGATTTAGGAAACCCCGAAAAGATTGATAAGCCGTAAAAAATAAATAAGTAAAAACACCCAGCTATATATTATATAGCAATCAGGTTAGAAAAGAAATAACACTAATATAAAAATAAAACCCTGGGGAGTGGGGTTGTCCGCAACATCCCGTTAAAACCGACCTGCCACATAAATCACATCAGCGAAAACCTAATTTTATTCTGCTGTGGATCTGTTCTCCAAAGTGATGGGGGTGAATCGAACAAAAGGAGAGGAAAATGACTAAGAACGTATTAGCATCCAACATTGAATTGGAAAAGTTCATTGTCTATGAAAATACCAGTTGACAGAAGGTTAAAACAGACAAATATTTTCACCGCATTCCATGTCATCTAAATTGCTGAAGCTATTTTTATTTATCAGTTTTTATTACCTGCAGATTTAAAGTTAAAAGAACGTTTCATATAATTCTAAAATAGCATTTACATATTTTGGAGATGGATGTAAGCAACTATTCATATGTAATGTAAGTTAGATTTATTAGACAATAATTTGATCATCATTATTATCAAGGAGATACTTCCTCTATAATAACAATTAGTTTCTTTCCTGTTGAAAGGATGAGGAATTTTGGGAACGACAATAATTCCGATCGTTCTAAATTGATTGTTTACCACTTTTCACAGGTACTGATTCAGAAAGCCTGAATTTCAAATCTCAGAAATGGAGATTTAGCGAAGGAAAGAATTGCGCATTAAAACAAATAGTTTAGGAGCCAGTGAAATAATGATTTCCATTTGATTACAGTTAATAATGCAATTCGACTTCACGAATTGATCCAGCAATTATCACTGTAAAATATTACCGTCGAATATTACAAGACGGCGATTCAAATTGTGGGCGTAATTGAGAAAACTTCAGGGAATGTATCCGGCGACTCCAAACCACTGAATTTGAGAGAATATATCTTCTTTGTTTAATATATCTTGCCTACAAAACTGGATGTTAAATAAAGATCCAATGTAAAAACAATACGTTATGAAATGATAGAGTAAAATAATTTCGCATGAGTTTCTATTTATTGTTTTCGCATTTGTTGTGTACAGCACATGCCACCATGACATAGTTGTGGACCTTAAACTGAAATAATCATCTCTGGGGGAATATAAAATATAAGTAGAAGATACATTAAGTAAAGGATACGGACAAAAGAATTTCATCGTCTCCCACAAACACGCACACGAATATATATATATATATATATATATATATATATATATATATATATATATATATATATATATATATATATTGTGTATTTACGCAACAATCCCTCTTTCATGCACATTTCATTGAATACGACAGACAAAGAGTTTTTATTTTTTTTTTATACAATTTCTCATGCGATCTATTTTTTTTTCTTTTCGGATGATAAATTATATAAAAACTGTCCGAATGTTCTTTATATCCAAGCGCTTTCATTTATACATTTAGCCTTTTTCAAGAATTAAATATTTTAATTGTTAAATAAGAAAGAGTTTGTTGTATGTATGTTTTATAATTTTTTTTTCATCTTTTCAAAACACAGTCAAAATATTGTGTCCATGTTCAAAGTTCATATCAGTAAGTGTGTTTTTTTTTGTTTATTTTTAAGGCTTACATTATTTTTAGCTTTTTTTGCATGTAGATGATGCTATTATATTAGTTTTGTCAACAAATATGTTACAAATAGTGTCCGGTAGATCTCCATGTATATTTAAATGTGATCTAATTGAGGTATGGTCTCTCTCTCTCTCTCTCTCTCTCTCTATATATATATATATATATATATATATATATATATATATATATATATATGGATAAGTCAAATAACTAAATATTAGTAACCGTATATGTACGCTAGCATGCATACACATGTAAGCAAACACATATTTACTAGATTAACTTTAATGTATAAACATAAAAGTCTCGATGTGGTTAGCAGAGCTAAGAAATGTATACTAATATATATAGATATGCCTACGTTTGGAGTGCAACTTAAGATTCGATGTTCTACCAACTCACCGGACACGAGATATAACTTATGGTTTTTAAAACAATAATAACTTTGGTCTCATGGGAGGAACGGTAAATTACACGCAGATTCATATTTCAAATTTAAAATAAGACAAATATAATATTGGGATGTAAATAGAGAAAATAGGGTGTAGGTAGGGAGCCATTAGAAATAAAAAAAAAATAAATTAAATTGAAAAAATCTGTAGCAGATATAAAATTTGAAAAGGGTCGCTTGTTAACACTGAGTGGAAATTTTCTTTAAAATGGTTAAAGGAAAGTAATCAATATGTAAACTAAAATATGGTATGTAAAAGCGAAATTTGAATTATATATTTATCCAGAATAAAAATATTTTAAGAAAAACTTCTTTCTATGCATAAAGCGTAGTATGAGTTCATTTCGTTTATTAAGCAGATTTAAATTATTAATAAATATGAGGATAAATCTTTTTTTTCCTGCAAACACATTTTGCTTCGTTCACCTCACCTGAAAAAGAGTGTGATGTTGGTGTCGGACACCCAATTTACTACCGGTGTATAGTCATCTGTTTTGGTATTCCAGTAAAATTTTGAGAGGTTTGTGGCATGTGCATATTTTTGTCAATGATCATTTTGTGATGATAAAATCTCGTTTTCCATCTTGAGCAGA
>CAHIKZ030004157.1:365000-407500 GCA_903632075.3 Acanthosepion pharaonis
CGACCATATAAATATGGGTTGGTACCGGAAGACGGGGAAGATAGTAGAGATTAAGAAATTGAATCCAGAGACTCTGCCCGACTGCGATTTAGTCAACCCATTATGCAGGAACAGTCTTCCCAAGAATATACCAAACTAACTGTAAATATTGTGTACCTATTCTTTGTTTCAATACATTTTGTTAACGTACATTTTGTGTTGTATTATTCCATGCTTATTTAAGCTTCAACATATATATATATATATATGTGTGTGTGTGTGTGTGTGTGTGTGTGTGTGTGTGTGTGTTATGTTTCTGAATGAATTGCGTGTTTGCCAAATTTTTACAGAATTATTGCCGTTAATGTGAATGTTTATTTTCAAGACACATATCTACAAGTGGAAATTTGCAAGTCAGTTTTACTAGGTACATCGGTTTCCTTTATTGATCTGAACTTAGTGACTAGAGTGTAACGCGATGTATTTTAAATTCCCCATTAATGTCACAGACATATATAATTTTAATATTAAAAAGACATACACGGTGCATCAATCTCTGAAGTATTATTTGAGAAAAATACAAACGCCGTCACTGAAATTGAGACAGAAAAATTATAGTCCAGAAATTTGAGAATTTTTCAGTAGTGCCACTTGTTTTTTTGTTTTTTTTTAATTTATTTATTTATTTTGTAAACAATATAAAACTCTAATCTTCTTTCAAGTACGTTCATTCGTCATCAGTCAACTTATAATGGCATTCCAATTATTTGTTTAAGTCTCTTTTGTTGTTTTCAGATGTGAAGAGATGCAGGTTCCTTGTCACTGCGTTCTTCATCATCAACACGTCTACAAAATGGCGGCACTGGAGCAGACATAAACATTTTATAGATTTCCTGTTATCTTTGACGAGTTTAAATGAAAACATTTTTCCATAGCGACTCTCAAGTTGTTTTCACATCTTGACTGTGACAAGTCATGTGTAACAATATAACCAGCAGCTTGAGAAATATAATTCTTTAAATATCCGTTAATACATTTTAGTATTTCTATGGCTACCTGTTGCACACAATAGCAATCATTTCAAAACAAGAAAAAACAAGAGGGTAACTATATATTTTTTTAAGCAAATTAAACCCCAATCAAGGCAGGAAGCCACTAGCACGCAAGCGGTTACAGAGAGTTGGAGCGAGAGCAAAGAGGAGTGATGGAGGAAAGGATGAAGAGAAGGATAGGGGATAGATCAGGGCATCTGGAGACGTCGATTGACATTACATTTGAATAGTTCGAGATTATAGCTATCATGAAAACAAGAAATTGGGAGAGAGTTCCACAGGCTAGAAGTGTGAGACATGAAGCTATTGGAGTAGAAGAGACATTTAACAGTTTTGCCAGTGAGATGCCAGCTTAGTTGAACGCTTAAACGACCAAGTTAGTTTTGTCGGCGACACTAGATTTGTTTTTAAGGCAGGAGTAAATAGTAGTGTCGTCCGCATAGATGCCTACTCGGAAACATTTAATAGTGAACCCCCAAATGATCAGGAAACACATGTGCTACAATGTCATATTATCGTGTTATGCACTACCAGAGGACCACCTGGATCGGTACGTCCCACAGTTTGCTTCTTCCAAGGCTCAATAATCCATACATTTCAGGGATCTAGATGACTATGTGTACATAGCATGATATTTCTGCGCTTTGATATAAATTGCTAATGTTATTTATCGAGAATCAAATTTTGTGTTACATATGTTCGCAACATGTACAAATGTGACGTCCCCCGGGTGTCGCTGCGCCAAATGTGACGTTCTAACCTTTTGGTGATTCGGATGGGAATCTGGTTAGATTCAGTATCAGCCTTGTCGTTCCCAGCTCGCCTCCAACGTCTGGTTACCGAAGTAACTGCTTTGATTTCCAGTCTAACCTACCCACGTTGTGAATTGATCTTAGGAAGACGAAATTAATCAGTCGCCGAGCCGTAATGCAAGTCGAGTTCGAACAAGTGTGATATCGCACAAGTATATGTAAAAGAAGATAAAGTAATAACTCGAAAAGTTCAAATGTGTTAAAAAAGGAAAACAATATTTTATATATGGTTCCTGAATACAGGACTGGGTCTTCTTCCCAACCCGCTATATGGATTCGTGGCACTTTGTTTTTGTTAGGCGAGACTTAACATCTTAAATTGTTTGTTCTTTAAGAAACTGGTTCTTGGTGTATCTTCAGGCGATATTCGTAAAACTTGTTTTGGTGGTATGAGTCTAAGTCGTTCTTCAAAAATAAATTGTTCTTGGCTAGAAGCTGAGGTCGTGATGCCTGGAATCTTTCAAGTCAGCTATCTGCGAGGCTATTAACTCTGTAACTGTCTCTGCCAATTGCCAACTCCAACTGAACTGATTTTCACTCGCTGCTACTCTGCTTATATGGACGCCGACCAAAACCGGGGTGGGCTTGTCGGGGTTTGAGGTTACTTGATAATTCCAAACCCACAATCCACTTCTTTGTTTTCGGTTAGGAAAATGTTATTATTTTCCATTTTTGGAAGTATTTCATCTTCCCACCTTCTTCTGTTCTCATATTGGTATCTCACCATGCCCTCAGAGAGTGTCAACGGCTTTCCCCTCTCTCTCTCACAGTGGAATCTCACACCTATCCCTTCAGGGGGGGGCGCAACAGGCCTCCCCTCCTTCTTCAAATGATTACCTCCGCCCAACGCTCATGCTACCATTCAGCCAATGGGCGCTCAGCAGCGTGGGTGTTGCCAGACTAGCCTCGGTTTAAACAATCTTGCGCAAAGAAAAAAAAATTATATTTGTTTTTTCTTTTTCTTTTTCTTTTTCTTTTTCTTTTCTTTCTCTTTCTTTCCTTTTGCCCGACAACGAACCCTTGGTCTCTTATCTTAGCCAATTCTCACTTGGACTTTATCACCAGGGGCCTTCGCCAAATAAGTGGGTGGTCAATTAGACGTATTTGCATTCTGTTGCTAATTAACTGTTCCGATAAAATAGTTTCGCTATCATAGCCGGTCTCGACAATAAACAGATGCTTTTTTCAAACGACCCTTCCGCAGATAACTAATGGTTTAGTCTTTTGTTTTTGTAATTCTGCGGTTGATCCAATCGGACATTTTTCTGCGACCCAATTAATTTTTATCTATTTAGAATTCTGCGTGAGGTCCAAAGGACATTAACTTTCGCGACCCAAATTGAAATGTTTACCATTGCCGTGGGCAGATTGGAAATTATTTATTCGGCGCCCCGTAACATAAATCAGATTAAATCCGAAACATCCGCGACCCATTTTTTCTCGCTAATGAGAACAAAACCTTTAGCATTTTTCTTTGTTAAAAAGAATAACATCGCTTAGTGTCCTTTGCGTGATGGCTTCTTGTCACCTAAATTTAATTCTCGCCTTTCTTATTTTCTTCTTTCTTTCTAGCAAGCCAAATAGTGTCACACAAATCTCATTCTTCTCCTTTGTGCCTTGATCCTCAAGTACTTAGGGGATCATGGCTCTTTACCATTTCTTGTCCTTTAAATTTTATCTATTTGCATCGCTCCTGAAATCCGTTTACTCAAATTCTCTGAATAGATATATATATATATATATATATATATATATATATATATATATATATATATATATATATGTGTGTGTGTGTGTGTGTGTGTGTGTGTGTGTGTGTGTGTGTTATTTATTTAAACTTCATTTTGAACTATTATAAAAAAAATGTAAAACATATTTCCAGAATATCTATCTATCTATCTATCTATCTATCTCTCTATATATATATTTTCATACATGTTTCATTAAATAATATAGAAAAGTGTTGTCTGTTTATTTTATGTAAATTCTTTTCATAACGTCTGATTAGCTTAATAACATTATCATTAAACGAAGAAAGAAAATCACACGATTGATCCATATTTTTTTAATCCAATGTAAGCTTTCAGCTTACATAAGCCATTATCAAAGATGTCAATTACTGTACAATATATTAAGCAATACACGGACAAGAATGTAATGATAATCTGTTTCTGTTTCTGCAACGATAAACACGTGCATATAAGACGCTGGAAGCGAAAATCGCACCGCAGCTCATAACGTCACACATGACCACATGGGAGTGAATTCGAGAAGTATTAAGTAAGGGAAACCGTTGTTATAAACAATGGATTCTGTTACCAATTATAGACATTTAAGGATATTTGTGCAGATTTCATAGTTTCTTTTGTTTAGGTTAAGGGTTTCAACGGTTTTATATATATATATATAGTTTTTATTGTTTTCATGTTTAAGTATAATTGTGTATGCGGAGAGGCATGTTGTTTAAAATGCCTAAAAATGTTAGAGTTTTCATTCAAATTTAGTGCCAAGCGTCGTGAAAGTGAGTTTATAGTGTGACCAACATAAATACCATTTAATTCCTTGGAGATACAATCTCCTAAAGGGCACATGAATTTGTAAAGTATGTTGGTTTTTTGCAAGTCGCTAACCGGTGCGAAGAATCATTGCGAATAATTAAGTTGGATATACTAGATTTAGTGTAGTATATGATTAACTTAATTTTTTTGCTAGGATCTGTTGCTGATATATTAGTATTTACTAATTTTTTTTTTATTTTCATCTTGTTTATAATTAGTATGCATTTGATTACGATTTAGGAGATTAATGTGTTTGAGAAGTAGTAGAAGCAGTATTATGTACAATTTGCTTATTATTGAGATTTCTAAGAAAGCATCTTATTTGTTCATCAACTATATAGTTTGGAAAGCTATTATTAATAAGTCTTTGTTTTATATTCTTTAGTTCACTGTAAAAAATCTGTTTTGTGGATGAATTAGTTTTTGCACGATGTATTAGATTCTTTATAATTGCTATTTTGTAGTAATATGGGCATTCGCTCTTGTAGTTAAGTGTACATAAATTTATGCTTGTAGGTTTTTTTGTATGGCGAAATAGTAAATTTGTTATTATTTGTGTTTATCAATTTGTCAAGGAAGGGAATTTTATTATTAGTATTGAGTTCATATGTGAATTTTAGGACAGAGTTATTTTGGAAACGTGTTTAAAGTTGAAGTATTTCATCTGTATTTTTAACTAACATAATCATCAACGTATCTTAGGTAGATAGATGTTGTTTTTTTTTTAATCTGTAAATATCTTATTTTCGAGGTTCGACATGTAGAAACTCCTAAATGTCGGCCGCAATATTGGACCCATGGAGAAATTATCACGTTGTATATATATATTATTATTATGATCGAAGAAAGGGACTTCAGTAGTACAAGCTAATAGTAGTTTCCGCAATATATTAGGATTAATTTTAAGTTGGGGTAAAGATGAGTTACTGTATATATTTCTTATAATTATGTCAATAATTTCACTAACAGGGACATTGGTAAATAAGTTTTCAACATCAAGTGAAGCTATGATTTCATTGTCGGGTTTTTCACTTTTTAGGGTATGAATGTTCTTCTAATGTTGACTTAACACGATAGTTACTTGGAAGGTAGGGAGTAATAAGTTGGTTAATGTATTTTGTTAGATGATATACAGAAGTTGGAATTTGCGATATGATAGGATGGAGAGGATAGTTAGGTTTATTGTGTTTTTATAGTGCCGTATATGTAGCCATGTCTATAATCAATGTCGGAGGACGCATATTTTCTATGAAAATTTCTCGAACATTCAGGTCGGCAAATGTTGTTAATACTGTTTATTATTAACAGAACATTTACTTAAAAAATGTCTTATATATATATATATATATATATATATATATATATATGTGTGTGTGTGTGTGTGTGTGTGTGTGTGTGCATATATAGGTAGAAATGCGTTGGTTTTAATCAAGGCTAGTCCTATTAAAACAATATAGAACTGGAATTAAGATAGCTTTAGTTAACGACCATTTTCACATACATAGGTGAAAATGGTCATTCAATAAAGCTATCTTCATTCCAGATGTAAATTATATCTATCTATCTATCTATCTATCTATGTTTGTGTATATATATATATATATATATATATATATATATATATATATATATATATATATATATACATATACATATATATATATAGTTTAGGACCAAGGAAGAACAACGCGAACACAAGAGTAGAAATAAGGAAAAGGTATATTAGACGAAATAATAATACAAGATGTGGAAGGTGTTAGTATGACTGTCAGTCTGATTTGGAGTGAACTACTATCGGCTCGACTCGATTCGTCCCTCTCTCTTAACAGGCGTAGTATTCAGAGTGTTTGGAATAGTTGATTCTGTACTTATAGGTTAAGACCCATCAATATATATATATATATATATATATATATATATATATGCGTATATATATTTTGGTATGTATGTACTCATATATATCTGTATATGGGTATATATGTACGTATATATGTATGTATGTATAGTTACACGGATAGATACAGGGATACATTGTTTGTTTGTTTAGATGGGTGTATGTAATTGTATAGAAATATAGGGTTTTAGCTATATTTGTTTATGTGAACGTATGCGTATGTCCGTATGTATATATGTGGGTAAATGTGTATATATATGAAGGACCGGATGCATATGGATGTATGTGTTTATATGTATGTATATGCGTGTGTATTTTTGTATGTATATATATATATATATATATATGTATATAAATATTTCTAATAAGTACCATGCATATGATATATAAATAATTATACATATATATATATATATATATTTATTTATATTTATATATACTTTTCACACACACACACACATATATATATATATATATATATATATATATATATATATATGTGTGTGTGTGTGTGTGTGTGTGTGTGTGTGTATGTATATGGATGTGGAAAATGTGTGTATGTGGATAATGGTGGATATATATATATATATATATATATATATATATATATATATGTGTGTGTGTATGTATATGTATGTATGTAGATGTAATTATTTGTATATTATATGTGCGGTACTTATTAGAAAGCGCTCAGTATCAGAGATAGAGTTAACATATTGAATCAGATATATGTATATGTGTATATGTGTATGTATGTATGTGTATGTGTGTATTTGTGTGGATATGCGGATATATGTTTATGTGTGTACATGGGTATATGTTGTGTGTATGTGGGTACACGCCTATGTGTATGTATATACGTGTATATGTTATTGTGTCTGTGCGTATTCGCATGTGTTTTTGAACATAAAAATATAGGTCCTTGCTAGATTAGATAATCGTTATATTTATTCTTTATATGTTTATATTTGATTTGTAACCTGTAGTCGATATTAATTTTGTCAAATTTTCTCAATTACGCAGCGGACCTTTCAGTAAATGTCCTTCAATTTTAGTTTCCCCCGCCCCATCTCTCTCCCGCACGTTTTAATTCCTTTTCTCTCCCCGCCTCTTATTCTGATCTTTAACATTTGATCGTCTATGGTGTGTGTATGTCACCACGAAATGTAAGTTTAATGTATTAGACATCTGACAACATTCATATTTCCCCTTCCACTCACCTCTATAGAACTTCTCTATGTTAAGGTTTAATCTCCCACCTTCTCTCGTCTGTTACCCCTCTCTTTAACTCTAACATTCGTCCCACACTCTCATACTTACACTCTCTCTAAATTCTATTTTTATTTCCGGAATTGTTTTTTTTCTAGTTTCTTTTTGAATTTGTAGGTCTGATGAATTGGATCGTATTTACGATTCTAATTGAATAAATTATGCCCATGGACTATTAGTGTTTAAGCCTTTTTTTTTTATTATTATTATTATTATTATTATTATTATTATATATATATATATATATATATATATATATATATATATATATATATATAAGCCATATCAATGTATTTATCTTGGCTTCCGTGTGAAGAATCAATGGACAATTACTTTAAATAGTAAATAGGAAGACGCCGATTATCTTTTATCAATTCCATATCTGTGTTAGGGATATTTAAACTGTTGTAATATACAAAAAAAAATGGAAAAAGAACGATAACTTTTTTCAGAATTTCTGTGAATATGTAAAACCTCGGAAATGGAAACTACTTTCCAAGGGGACCACAATGTACTGAAACTTTTCACAAAATACTACAGCCAGTGGGGATTTCGTTACAAACTTTGTAAAGTAATCAGCTATACCACCATAAGTAGAAACCAGTTATTAACAAATCATTTGGAACCTAACTTTAAGAAACGCTCCAGTAGGCTGAAAGGCATATAAAAACTGATAAAAAGTAAAAGAAAAAAAAAACGTGCTTAAAAAGAACCATCAAACATAATGTTCGTTGATTTTATCTACCATATCTACGCTATTGTAGAAGGAAACTTAGGCCTCTATATGGTATTTAAATCAGAGCTGCCACTGGAGAGTCTGCGGGTAACGTCTGCCCGTAATATGGTCCTCGATTTTGTCCACTCAACTAGAACTGGACAAATCAATAATTTTAAATATATTACAAAAGAAAACATAGCAAAAAAAAGAAAAATACTAAAAAAAAAACAATGTTTTAGAACAAATGTAATATTTTCTACGTACATCGAGGGAAAAGTTGATAAGCCACAAGCAACAAACAGAAAAAGAACACAAATATTCTCAGTGTACAGCAGAATTTTCGAAGACAAAGAGGAAAATCGCATAAATTGATTGCGCTAGAGTTCGCTGATGTAGAAATATTTAGCGGAGGCAATCGGTCGGAAGGAAAACATATTGTATATTAACCCTACCGGTTTAGTATTTAAATAATTAAGTGATGACCTGTAATATATTACGAATCCCTGTCAGAAAAGCTCAGCCAATGTATAGTTATTTATAATATTTTTTTTTAAATTGTTGAAAAAATGGCTAAACATTTATAGGGAAAGTTCCTATAGTAAAACTAAGACATTGCCGTCTATGTTAACCGTCTTTTCAGCCGTAGTCGACGGTTCCGTTGACGGTGGAAGATTTTTTGTCTGGCTGATTTGAAGAACACAATATCAGCAATCCCTTCCGCAATTAGATTATATATTAAATTGGCCTTGTGTAACATATCCCCCTCCTGCTATGAGGTCTTTGTCACTGCGAAAAATTAATATAATGTTGTATAGCCCCCTCGTGCTGGGGAGCTCTTCGGCGACGGTGTCAATCCATTATCTAGTTGTTTTGGTTCGGAAACGGAAATTACTTCAACACAGGGAACTTTAACTTAGCAATTTTATTAATATTGACGTATACATTTCCACATATCAAGTGGGTCAGCTCTCCCTCCACTGGGGAGACGCTTCAGACACGAAAAAAACATGACTACATTTTTTCGACGGTTAAGACTCGACTCCATGAAATCCCTTTCTGTATCTATCGTTCGCACGCTGGCTCAGCCAATCAAAATCGACTTCCTTGTTTTGTCTTCCATCTGACTTCAAAGGTCGACCAATTTAAGTTAGCGACACACTTCCTCTAACAATTTAAGTTAGCGACACACTTCCTCTAACAATTAATAGTTTGCTAATCTATTATTTCAAAATTCTTTGACGGTGTTCTTGAACTACAGAGCCAACCACCAGGCAAATTTTCTAATTCTCTTTGCAATATATTAAAATCCTTCATAATGTCCCTGTTTCTTCTCTTGAAGTAGATATTTTCGTAGTTTATTTTTATTTTTTTTAATTTTGAATTAATTTGCGCAAAATTGCAAAACCAAACAAGCTAATCATTGAGGTGAGTGCACAAATTGAAATATGATTCAAATAAGACTACTCTGAAAGACAAACTGACAAGAGGATTTTCTAGACATGGGAAGCAATATTAGTTACAAGAGCCTTTAGATATTGGTGCAAATATTGACAGAAAAAGAGCTGGAGAACCGAAAGTAACAATTGCTGATGAAGATAACCACTTAATTATTGAGCGCAAAATAGACAAAAGGAAAACTGTTCAAGAGTTGAGAACTGAACTTAATTCCTCTACTCAGGAACGGTGAGAAATCAACTTTGATCGGCGTAGCTCAATAGGTGAATGTTATCGAAAGTTTAATAAGTAGTTATTATTGACTGTTATGGGCAACATAGAAAAGAACAGGACGTTGAAAGAGAAGCAAAATATATTGTGGTCAAACAAGTTCAAATTTGAGGAGCGTGAATGTCCGAAGGAAGCCAGGAGAATGACTTGCTGATAAATGGGCAGTTACAATGGTGTTGATTTATGGTTGTGGGATGAGGGATCAGGGAAAATGAGTGGAGATTTGATTCTGGTCAAGGGAATCATGAAAAAAAAAACAATATCATTCAAGAATTTGAAAAAACTTCCAATACGATCTAGTTTATGCATAATCGAAAAAAAATATTTCCATTTTGCGCTCTTTAATTGTTTATCTTCATCAACAATTGTTACTTTCGGTTCTACAGCTCGTTTTCTGTCAACATTTGCACGAATATCTAAAGGCTTTTCAAACTAATATTGCTTCCCATGTCTACAAAATATTCTTGTGAGTTTGTCTTTCAGAGTAGTCTTCTTTGAATCAAATTTCAATTTCTGCATTCATTTCAATGATTAGCTTGTTTGATTTTGCTGTCTTCTTTATAACATTTGTTATATCCCCGTCATTTAAAAGTATCCTAATAGATACGTCATATTCTAAACAATATATTTATATTATAAGAGCTTGGTCTAAAATTATGATTCTGACATTCTCAATAATATGACAACGGGAAAACAACATTGTATCTTTTTTCTTACTGTACATCCTCAACATATTGCTTTTTAGAAAGCGTCTTTATCAAGATGAAAATTTTCGCCGAATCACTGTACACAGTAAAGAATTGATAAATTACATAACTGAGTAATATCTCTGAGAAAAATATAGGTTCTCAGATCATTAGAGTTGCGATGAGGTCGATACTGAATAGATTTCACAAATGTATGACCTTGTACCATTTGTAGCCAAGTTAACGTAATTGTGTGTAGCCTCTATGTATTCGTGTTATCTCTTATTACAGGAAGTAGATCTACCGTGACATTTTGTAGATAGATAGATAGATAGGCAGATGAGAAAAACGATTACATATATATATATATATATATATATATATATATATATATATATATATATATAATTAGATAAGTGCGAACAAACTGATATAGATAGCTGAGAATAAACTTATATATATATATATAGAGAGAGAGATAGATAGATAGATAGATAGGTGAGAACATACATAGATAGATGAGAAAAAACATTATATATATATATATATATATATATGTGTGTATATATATATATCATTATATATCTAGATAAATGCGAACAAACTGATATAGGCAACTGAGAATAAACTTAGATAGATAGATAGATAGATAGATAGATAGATAGATAGATAGATAGATAGATAGATGTTTATAATGTTAGATAGATGAATAGATGAAAATAATCAGATAGATAGATACATACATATATAGATGAGAATAAACGTAGAGGAGAATAAACAGATAAATAGATGAGGATAAACTTTCATAGATAGGTATTTAACTAAGAATAGATTTAGATAGATACTTAGAATAAATTTAGAGGAGAATAAACTTAGATAGATAGATAGATAGATAGATAGATAGATAGATAGATAGATAGATAGATAGATGAGAATAAACAGATAAATAGATAGGTGAGAATAAACTTAAATAGATAGAGAGATGAGAATAAATTTAGATAGATATTTCCTCCCTGAATCTTTGCCTAACCCCAGGGTTATCATTGGCTTAACCTTTCATAAACAAAAATCAGGTAATTTATTGATTTCGGAAGCACGGGGAGTCGATTTCTCCATGAATCTGATGAATATTGAGAACACCTTAAAGCGAAGTGTCGTTGAGACCAAGCATCATAGGATGTGTATTGAAATTCCGCTCTTGCCTGGAGATCATGATCAGACGATAATACTCTCAACATCACAAACCCTCTCGTTTTGTAATATGCGTCGGTACATCTTATTGATTACTATATATTTCTCATACAACAGCCCGTATTTAATCTAATTCCGCACATGTGTGCGTGTTCAGCCTCGAATAAGTGCCCTCTCATTTCCATATACAAACATCTACCTTTCCTGTCACTTTCGACTTTTAACTTGTGAACCCTCTGAGAGAAAGGCCACTGACCATTCATAACTTGTCATACAATCTTCTATCCTTTTGAGATTCTCTGTGATATCAGCATTTAAGGAAAGCGATATTACTAAAATAGGCTCGCTTTTCAACAGATTCTTGTATGAACATAGTTTAATATGCCCGTAATGCACTTGGCGTAATTAAGACAACACTCAAACAGTGAAGAGAAGACAGTAACTAATTAAGAAAATTACTATCGTTACAATATGTCGGATGGAAAGATAATGATTTTGATTAGAGAGAGAACAACATCAGAATGTTTGGTTCAATGAGAAACCAGGATCAATGGCGATTCTATATATTTGGGCAAAATGTTTCTCTGCAAAAACGAGATATAGCGTATGGCAATGTCATATCCAGTTAAGATATGACATATGACAAAACAATATCCAATCATATACGATACAGTGTAAAAGAAATCTCTATCTATACATTTCTAATATTGTGCAATCTCGCAAATCCTTAATATTGGACACACTATAATTTCATATTTTTGAAATAAAATGAAGCTCTTTCTGAAAACAATAATCTAAATATATATTCTCCAAAGAAAATCTGCAATTTTATTGGTCCTGTCCTGGCATCTTGACTTTCCCCCGTCGTTTCACTGTGATTTTTCTATAAATAATTTCATCGTAATTATTCTGATGTATTTTCCTCTATCGTAACTAGACTTTATGAATTTAAAAGCGGCAAGATTTCATCATTTAAACAGTTGAAATGGACAAACGTAACTATATATTCTATGCTAGCAGTTTCTTCTATCATACTTATCGCTTGTGGAGCTCTTTTCCGGCTCTTGCTTTGCAGTCAACTTCGAAAATTCATTAGTTTGAATTAATTAGACCTACAAATTCAAAAATTGAATTTGTAGGTCTGATGAATTGGATAGTGATTACGATTGCAATGTTATAAATTATAACCATGGAATATTAGCGTTTGAGCCTATATATATATATATATATATATATATATATATATATATATATATATATATATATATTACAGCAAAAAAATACCTCAGCATAGAGATAGTCTCATTTCAAGATTTTTTGTACGCGGCTATCAGAATACCACGTGTCTATCTCGGAGAATTCTTTTCCATTTTTTTCAATGTCAGTCCTCCTCTGCTAGAAGCCGAGTTAATGAGAATGGGTTTTGTGCTAGCGGTTGGTGGGGAAGTAAATTATCCTATCCCGGGGGAAAGTGGTCTAGGGCTGTGGTTTATTTATCGCAGAACCTTTGTTGTTTGTAGTTTGATATCAGTTCCTACTATGTGGTCTTTCTTATACAGGCTCCAAGGGTGTTTTTCTCGGATTCACATAAATAGTTCATGTACTACAGGTTCCCAATATTATTAATACGTGATGGGGGATTTAAACTTAAACCCTTTAAGATTAACGTAAATTTGTTGAGTTATAGATTTATAGTTTGTCGCACCCAATGGAATAAATCATGCTGTCCAGCCCACTTATATGCGTACATATCTTCATATATACATATAAGTACATTTACTACAAATTGTTTTCCCTTTAAATTAAATTTAAATTTGAACTCCTATCCAAAATATAGAAGGAAAAAAAAACAGACTGTGGAGGTCACATCGCCAAGGTCAATATGAGATAATATGGTCTTCAAGTTGAGCAAGTAATCACAAAACTTTGTTGTGACAATTCAACTCTCATTTCAATATTGAATCAAGCACTGTATGAAAAACTCATCAAAGGGGTCAGATCAAGCGGTTTTTGTACAAAAACACCATTTACATTTTTTTCCATTTGATTTAAATAAAACTGATTTCTATCGAAAATATAACCAGAAGGAAGAGGAGACATCGGCAAGAGTAATATTGAAATGCATCATTTTTCTTCACAAATTATAACCATGATTTAAAATCAAGCATTATTTTCTTACAAAAAGCATGTGCAACACGCAACAAGGTGCGGGTTATTCGGCTAGTATCAGATGAAGATTCTTTCTCTGAAACCGTTTTTTGATTTTTCAACTCTACATTTGAAGATATTTTATTTCTACATTCTTAAATATTTATGCCATATACGCCTAATCAAATATTACAGAATTAATAAATGACATTCATTGATAAAGTTTAGAATGGGTTTTCATGCCAACGATGCTGTTGCAGGTGCCAATAATTCCCTGAAACTGATTGATATTTATTTAAATAACATGGATTGAAATTAAAAAAAAATAAATCAAATTCTTAGAAAAATGATTCATTATTTATTCAGTCAATATTTTCTTTTGGTTTCTCTTCTTTGTTTCATCTGGTCATAAAGTCTTCAAATGCTTGTTTAAACAATTCCTTATTTAATCAACAGAGCGATATATTTTTCTTTTTCATTTGGATCCTGACTAGAAATTTTTCGAACTTTAATGAAGATGTTTGCATGCTTCAAAACGATAATCCGTTGAGAAGAGATTGGCTGAATTGGCAACGGAGATTAAAATATTTACTTTCAGTGCAAGTTTAATAACAGCTTTATTACCCATTATTCATCATTGTTTTTAATCTTAATCTTCGTTACTTTGTGCCAAAACCGTGGCGATCATTATTCTACGGATATTAAGAATAAAGAATGACGCTTGGAATAGCAGCGATGAAAAATATATAGCTATTTCTGAATCAAATATTAGTCCGTGAAAATCTCAAAGTTAGAACAGTTTCTGAACATTAAAGTAGTAATTTTATCTGACGTTTGTATACTATTAGGAGGCAATGGATAGCGGCTCGGATTGAGGAATCGGAGAGCCGAGTTCGAATTCCAGTCGAATCCATTACATTCACTTATATGCTACCCTTGGGTATGAATCCTCTTCTTCTCACCCAGATATTGGTACATAGCAAGACAGACAGAGCTCTATAGTCTTGGATGGCAACTGGTCTACCGTAGAAAGAAATGGCAACCTACTGCGGGAAATTATCTGCCTCGTCAGTCATGAATCAATGATACATGATCGCCTAAGCGTGTATTCCGCATGGCACATAACTGACTGTTTATACTGTTAACCAAATATTAGTATACTTTTAAAAAACAAAACTGTCTGACATTGACTCTCACTAAGTACCGCATACTTGTAAAATATGCCAGCCTACTAAAAAAAGATGACGGCATCGAGATGTAATAGGTAGCAATATTATCTTTTTAATCGTTAATAGTAATTTCGATCTCGCTAGACGCCCAATAATCGTAACCTTGTGCCAAACTTAGCTAAACTTATTAAATAAGTGTATTTTATGGAACTGTAATGGACAGAAAGATTGCTTGTTGGCTATTAGAGGTACGTTCGATCTTTATAGGGAGACCCATAGTTTTGGCGTTTTACCAAACTAAGATAAGCTTAGGAAATAACTGCTGAATAAAAAATGAAAAAAAAATACTATATAAAATCTAAATGAAATATAAACCGAAGCTAATTTTATCACATATTAAACTACAATTGACTAATTACAATTAAAAATTTAATAAAAATTAAAAATATACATTAGATAATCTACTATCTGGCGAAAAATAAATAGAATGAGTTATATGATTAAATTTCTTCTTGGTTGAACCATAAATCTAAAGAGCTCAGTATGGGCAACTGCCTTAGTCAGAAGTCCTTCTGGGATAAAAGGGACAGGAATTTGAGTCAGCAGATTATTTATTGTATCCTTTCTACGCTATTTACTGATGGTCGTAGAATGATTTTGATTTGTGTGATGAAAGTCAAAGGTTGAGTTGATGAAAGGCTTCAATTGGTAGCGGTAGCTTTGCAACGTAATAAAGGATGTTAACGTGCAACTAAATGACACTCTTCCTAATTAACGAACTGGGGGCTGTTTACAAATTAACTAGAGTGATACATTTTATGTATATATCCGAGCGGGGAATTTTATGTCATGTTAAGGGTGTAATGGGAATGATAATATTAACCATTTCCTTATCAGGAATAATTCTGCCTTCATAGCCGGAGAAGTCAGTGTTACTTTCGGTTGTAATTTATAAATTCTTTCTATTTAAGCAATTTTCAGGAAAGTAGATTTTCTGAATTCACACGAAAGAACTCTACTTCGTCGAGTAGTGTTTTGTAAAAAACAAAAAGCAACAGTGTATATCAGTTTAAGTGTCCTTTAGTAGATTGTATCACTGACAAAAAGAGAGTACATATGTTCGTCTGACGATTACAACATTATCAAGAAATCTTACACTTCATTCGTCGAATACAAGTTCTGTTACACAACATATAAAAATACATTCCTTTCAACTTCACAATGCAGGAAAATACTAGTTGGAACAACAAGTAAACTACACCACGAAAATGATAAACAACGATTTCTAATTCTCGAGGCTCTCTATATCAAAGTCAACCAATCAACACTTAAAAAAATTATTACGAGCGTATAGCAGCAAAGTATTGATATTCATATAACAAAACTTTTAATGCCATCTTGGATTTCTACCAATTTCCCGTCAGCTTGTTTGCTTTGTAAAAACAAATCCATAACTACAACGAATAAATTAAGAAATGTAAAAATATTTATGACAGAACGCGTCTCCATCAGAAGGAAATGCAGATTTTGTGGCAATTACAATAAGTTTGTTTATCTCTGGGGAGCATCTTGGAAAAGATCAAAATATATTGGGGTTAAAAAATAACTAAGTCGAATTTCTTGATGAATTACATCTCAGTACAGTGTAACCCGGATATAAGAGAGTTGTCGGGACCGGAGAGAAGTCTCTTATATCCAGGTTTCTCTTATATCCGGGTTTGGTCTATTTTATATACATTAACACAGGCTCTAATTTGGGACCAGAGAAAATATCTCTTATATCCGGGTTTCTCTTATATCAGGGTCTCTTATATCCAGATTACACTGTATCAAGAAACTGATTAGAGAACAGGAAATGGTCTCTATAAAAATAGGTAGACGCAATATATCTATATTATTCAATGGAAAATGTTTGAATAAATACTCACCCACAAATATATATATATATATATATATATATATATATATATATATATATATATATAGCTTTGTAAATTCTTTCTATATTGAATTCCAAACTCATTTCTAAATAGGCAGAGGACATTTTTTTTTCATATTTCCCGTTTAATATTACTTAATCCTTCAAGAATTTATTGATATAGATTCAGAAATCTTCAGCGTGATTGTCGAATGTCATAAATACAGTTTTCATGAAAACATTTGTTCTGGTGCTTCTGCTATTTATTTAGAGGTTCTAAATAAAATACAAAAATGGATCGGTAATGTTATTCGTCCTGACCTGTCACTTTCCCACAGTCATAACTCAACTTCCTTGCGTCTTTCTACAGATTCTCTCATTGTAATTGGTCTGATGAAATTTCCTATATGGTATTCTATTTTATGAATTCTAGACTAGCAGCTAGATATCATCATTTTACTGATGAATTTTACTGCAAGTTCTATCCTAGCAGTTCCTTCTCTCTCATTTATCATTTGTGGATATCTCTTTCTAGTCAACTGTGATATTTAAAACATCAAATGTAATGTGGATCGTTATCTTCTGTCATCTTAATTCCTATTCTTTTATTGTTGTCTGTCTTTAATATTTTTTCTCATATTTTCTCATATTTTATTTCTTCGTATCATTATTGCATTGCTTTCAATGAAATTATTTTTTTTTAAATTAGAACACATTCAAGAAAATTTTAGATTAATAATGCATAATACATATTAAAAAAAAACTTGACTAACATCACAAAAATTATTTGTATCAGAATATTTTTGTCACCCTATAGTGATCGGTTGGTTCATTTCAGCATTGGAAGAGACGGGCAAAAGTGTGGTATGTTGTTTCTGTTAATTGGTACACTTATTTGACATTCTGTAGCACATATCCACGACGTTCGAAAACGTATGTTATAATAATAATAATAATAATAATAATAATAATAATAATAATACGAGTATAAACATCATACGGACCCGGTTAAAAAGATAAGACCTATAACAATTTTATGGGGCTTTACAAGATATACAGGCAGAAAAATCAAACCTAATCGCCCAGACATCGTGATCACAGACCACAAAACAGAATGTGTTTTCTTATTGATATGGAACTTTGTGAAGAATGCAATGTATCTTTGAAGATCTTCAAAAAAAAAAAAAAAATCAAAATACAAGGATAATGAAGGGGTAGTCTCAGAAATGTAGCAGATGAAGATATAAATAAATCCATTTGTAGTCTAAACACTTGAAATGATTGGAAAAGCTCCCTATAGGCTCATTGAAGAGATTCTTGGTAGCAAATGCCTAAAAGAAATATAAAATAAACTGTACTCATAAGTACATATCACACATTACGTAGAGTTTTATCTATGTAAAGTGTATGCGAACCTTTTTTGATTTTTTTATATAAAAAATGATCAGTTGAAAATGCCATGAAGCCAGTTCTGAACTTAGGTCACTGTTTGGGACCCGGAAGGAAATGTCTATAAAACAAAAATCAAAGAAAATAATAATAATAATATTTACATTTTATTAGTGCACTAATGTATTATTATTATCAATATATTTATATATTATCAAGCTTTTCAACAGGGAATTGTTTATTTGTTCAATCAGTTCTGGTACTCCCCCTGTGGTTATTGTAAAAATCCAAACAAGTGATTGTAATGTAATCAATCCTGACCAGACATCTCAACTTCAGTCACTTTCTGACCGACATCATGTGGTTTTGCTCTCTCTTTTCCAAATCTTTTTATAGCGTCTTCAGTGATGTCTCTTTTTCCCTGGTACCACGATTATATGAACTTAATCGTGCTGGTAGATTGTCAAATAGTTGTCATCGTTTTACTGCTGACCTAGCTAGATTCAAACACTATTTCTACACCGACAGTCTCTATTCTCGCAATTCCATCCTGCGGAACTCCCCTTGCATTTAATCCTTGACTGATAACTACACTCAAAAAAAAAAAAAAGAAATGTTCATCGCTATCTTCTTTTCCTTTTTTTTTCTTTGTTAATTCCTCCTCACTAAAGTCTTCCCTTTCTCATCCTATGTCCTTGTGGCATTATCGACTTACCTGGGGTTAAAACATTAAAAACACATTTATTGGTCTGGTGGCTGAGCCCGGAATAGGCCAACTGCATTCCTTACAAAAGGGCAAAACACTCACAAAAGGGTTCACCCTTCTGGTGAAATCTTGTTTATTACATATCGTATAAATAGTACCAAAATAGAGTCAAGCGTAATCCCCATTAATGAAGACACATATACGAACACGATCAATCCGAATTCAGTATCAACATGACACACACACATATATATATATATATATATATATATATATATATATATATATATATATATATAAGGGAACATAGAAGTCAACACTCAGAGGCGACAGGCTGTTTCATGCTAGACGTAGTCGTCAGCCGCCTCTATCTATGATATTGGGCACTCTATCCCATAAATATAGCACACCTTAAAACTATATTTCTTCATATATATATATATATATATAAGGTCGTTTAAATACGCAATTACTTTAGATTGTATATTCAGTCATCTTCAGGCATAGAAATTTCCATGCCTGAAGATCGGTGAATGTACAATTGAAAGTAATTGCGTATTTAAGGAAAAACCTTATAAAGCTTATTATTTAAAAAAAAGAAGGATACATACATGCATATGCATATACATATAAACACACACACACACACATATATATATATATATATATATATATATATATATATATATATATATATATATATATATATATATATATATATTCGTACACATGACAAATGTAGCCAACTACACATATGACTAATGCTGTCTCTAGTATGAACCCATTCAATGTAGTCTAAGATACAAAGCAAATGATGATTCAGTATCAAGACTACTAATGCATATTCAAGTATAAACATGACCAATGTAGAAAAATGTACATACGATGAATGCTGACTGTGTATAAACACGTTCAATATTGGCTCATATACCAACACGTCAAATATATGGAGATTCAAGTAACAGCATGATCTATATCGACACAATTATAAAGCTGACCATTACATATTCAAATCTAACCATTACCACTGTATACTCTAGTATAAACACGAGTAATATAGGACCATGCTATATTAAAACATATAGACATCAGTATTAAATAATCCCACGTTTTTTTTAATCACTTCAACCCAAGCAAAGCAATGAAGCCACTAATATGCAATGGCTTACCGAGTGCGAAAGAATATAAGAAAAAGAAAACAACTTTAAGGAGAAAGAACAAGTAAGAATGGCATTGCATTTAATCTTTTTAAGATCAATATTGATTATACAGCAAGAGACCCGTAATGAGTTCCACAGCTCAATATATATGAACAGAAAATATTAACATAGAACTTACGGTTATATGTAGCAATTACAAATGTAAAATAATGCGACATAGCTAGCAATCTGGTACAGCGTTTAAATTAATAAATTCTATGTAATAAATAGGAAAGCTAATCAGAATAATTATATTGAAGTTTATTTATATGGAATGTACAGGGAAGCTGTTTTAAGGCAGTGGGAAAGTGACTGAAGCCGAGATGCCACATCAGGGCCGATATCATTGCATATTATTTTTTGGATTATTCAAGAATCTCTAAATACCTAGCTGAAGCAGCCGTCCAGATCTGACATAAACATATAATGCATGGGCGAATTATATATATGTAAGATAGATTCTGGCGAGAAAAAAAAATATTAACACGACTCAGTGAACCAACATTCTTTGCAGTATACCTAGAAATTGATTCACTATATGACGCCAAATTTAACAAACCCAAATATTTCCTTTCATGTAAAACTGAATTATTTTATTTTTTCTCTTTGTCAGTCGTTCTTTAATACGTTTTTATTAAGCCTTTATATTTGAAGTTACATTATCATATTTTTTCAACAATTTCATATCGTCATTATTATTTGATGGCTTGAAAGATTTTCACTGCTGTTTAGTTTTTTAAGAAATCTCTATCAGTTCCATTTTTTAACTTGAAATATTTTTTTAAATCATTTCACGCCAAGCAAGGCGGGAATGGTACTAGTACGAAGCGGTTACATAGAGTGAAATTGAGCGAAAAGACTGTGTATAAGGGGGGGGGGATAAGGAAAGGGTAAATATGAACGGGATTCAAAAAGGTAGAAGATAGCGATTGACGTTGCATTTAATTTTTTGAAGATTGTAGTTATCAGAGAAGCAAGTAAACGGAAGGGAGTTCCACGTTCTGGAAGTGCGAGAAAAGAAACTGCTGCTGTAGAAGTGGCGGTTACATTTAACTATTTCAACGTTAAAAAAAAATTGCATCATGCTGTCAATCTGGTAACATGCTAAACACATATATCCGGTCAACAGAGGGAAAAAAAGCTCGTCAGAGCAGTTGCCATGCATATATTTGTAGAAAATACAGAGGGAAGTCACTTCACGTCGGTGAGAAAGTGACTGAAGTCGAGATACCAAAACAATCTTATCTCTAAATGTAAGACATTTATCTTTCACTGATTCAACATTTAATATAGTGCAGCCCGGTTTCAGACAAGAATTAAAAAAGAAAAGAAAATCCTGCGATTACTCGTTGGAAGACTTTCAAAATTTGTCTAAATAAATTTTGTTAGATGACTCGACAAGGACACATGGCACAGTGGATAAAGACGATGATGAAATCCAGTGACAGGCCCCAAAGATTTGTGAGTTCAATACCTGGTGGAGAACTTGGAGTGGGTAATTAACAGGAGATAACTGATAACTGGCATCCATTAGACATGGGACGTGGAGTCTACCGCAGCGAGCAAAATAAAGGATTCAGTTCGACATTCCAACCACCTGAAGAAGGCCGGAGCGTACATCGGCCGAAACGTTGTGATAAATATGGCAACTAACATGAGGAAAATAGTCCGAACAGTGTACTGAAATAAAGTTATATATTTTTTACTGAATAATCGGCAAATCAAGTACCTGGATCCCGGTCCTCTACTCTACCTTTACAAGATTCAGATCAGGCCTAAAAATGGAGTAATGCTGTCATATTTGGGCAGGAGTTACCAAGTCCTGACTTTCTAGCTTGGACATAGTCAAAAAGCGTCTCCGCGACCTAATGGGTAACAAATTATTTTCCACCATGTAATTCCTCTCTCACAAATGAAATGCCGCAAATTTCCCATTGTTTTATCATTAACTCCATGGAAATTTATCAGACGGACTACATTCTTTCCTTCCATCACTTCTAACCTCCACGCCTACGACCCGCCATGTTACGTACATTGTAGCAACATCCAAGATGGCGTTTTCCTACAATCTTTAACCTGTTCAAGTCGAGAGTTACCCGTTATCTTTCCCATATAGCCCCATAAACTGTACCTCTTACTCAGTAATCATCTATATCAAGTGGCTCCTTTGTTTTGTGCAGGGTGAACTTCACTGTAAAAATATCTTGTGTTATATGAAAAACGTCTTGTTCTTTCTGTCACGTCTTTTCGGGATATGGGTGATCATGAATTTCCAAAAGTTCCTAGCGGCTCTTAGATCTTTTCTGCTTTTGCTATGACTCTCGTTCTTTGATCTACAATCCATTCGCACAAGAAGGACAGTGAGGTAGATCTCTGCCTTCCTCTTTAACTATTCCTCACAATACGGGCTGTGAAGTTTAGGATTATTTCTCGTTCTTCATCTTTTAACCAAGGAATTCCAGTTGAATCTTCATGAGTATGCCTTATTTATTTTCCCATTTTCTTTAAACATTCCTTGTTACTTTATCGCTAAGTCAATAGAACTTTCAGTATCCTTCTTTTCGTGATGTAATTTTTGCAGATTTTAACTGTAGTACGCTGTTGAACAATATTGGTGTCAGACGCCTTCGAATAACACTTGCATTAATAGTACCTGCTCGATAATACTCGCTTGAATAGTAATCAGTATACTGAAATAGTATAAAGAATAGTGATCCGTATAGTAATAGAGAGTAGAGTAGAAAGGATGACCCGAATAGTAATAGAGGGTACGATAGAAATGTCGATTTGAAGAGTAATAGAGGATGGACTAGATTTGGAGACGCCATTACAAATAGAGGATAGACTAGATATCAGTTAGACGTCATGCGATTTCTTATATATGCGTTTCATCTATGGCCACGTGATCTATTTAATTCAATAATGAGATCGCTTGTGTTTGATCACTGGCGATCTATGTTCAAATTCAAGTGTCGGCAGCGACACTTTATTGCTATATAACACTTCTGTAGAACCACGTTTCTACTGCCGCTAGTTTTCTCTTCATACGTGGGAAGACTATCAAACATGCACTGACAGATAAGTGGATGGATATCACATAGCAATCAAACACTCTGTTCTTTGTTTCATGCTTTTTTCAGAGATCACCTTAGATTTTCAAATGTTCTTTTTTTCTCCCCAGATGCGCGTTTTCAATTCGATGGCACATTTTCCATCCTCTGTTAAATCACTTCTCAGGCATTTAAAATTCTGTACTTGCTTAATGTTGACACTTCCAATTTCCGCCTGTCGATGACAGCACTTGTCATCTCTTTCTTCTACTACGCTCTCGAAGATGTCCTGTTGTTCTCTTTCCGTGTCAGCCTTTAAAACAGAGTAATCTGCGTATCTTATATTGCTAAGTTCATTATAGTAATTTTAAGCTATACAATTGAATTTACAGTAGTATATTGCTAAGTTATACAATTATTTTTACATTAAAATATTGTTATTGTTTATAAGGCCAAGTTCGAATTCCGACCATGAGACCCAGGTTCGAATCACTCCATGGTCAATTTGTCAGATACTTCCTGATGTTATCGGATTGGGGGCCAATCCCAGCGTGCGGCACCTTTGGAAAGTGCCTGAAAACCATACGACAAGCTGACCCAAGCCTTGTGAGTAAAATTGGGTAGACAGAACCCTTGGAGCCGTCGATATATGTGATGGCACCAAGTCACAAGTCATCGTGGCCTTGTTCAAATACTTGATCACGCTAAATAACACGCTCTTTCCCAGAAACTGTAACTATGGTCTGCTAAGAATAGTTGCAGTATAAACTGCAGCTCTGTGGTTGTTGAATAAACACAAATGCGCTTGACTGCGGCCACCAATAGAGAAGGCTTTCTCGATAGTGACGTGACCTCACAAATGTAGTCCATGCAGTGAAACAGACAGTAATCATCATGTAACGAATAATTGTAAGAAAAAATTGGTTTTAGAAAACTTTTTAAAAATACATTTGTAAAAGAAAGAAATAGAATTGGATTTTATACAGAACTTTATTTCATATTAATTTTAAAAGAAAAAAGAAAAAAAATGTTGCTGAATATTTTGTTAAAGTAAAGAAAATAAACATCATGTTACATTTCATTAAATTTTAAAAACTGAAATTTGTTCATTATTTTACTTGTTTCAAATTTGAAAACATTTTTAAAATCATAATCAGTATTGTTTTAATTTGCATGTTTTTATCTTAATTTTAGTAATTATTCTGTAAAGTTAAAATATCGTAGTTATTAATGAGTATTATTCTTATACACTAGGACAGCAAAAACTCAATTAGGAATTAGGAAACAAACAAACAATTAAAAATAATCAGACGAGCAAATTACAAGTAAATGATAAATAAACGAATAAAATATAAATAAAAAACAAATAAACTAAATACATGAAAGTAAATAAATTTGATACAAAAAAGAGATTTAAAATTCAAATAATACTTATAGAAAAGTAGGTTACAGACAGACAATTATAAGACTGAAATTCGTTCATGATTTTAATTGTTTCAGATTTGAAAATTTTTTATGAATCATAATCAGCATTGTTTTAATTTGCATGTTTTTATTTCAATTTTAATAATTATTCTGTAAAGTTACAATTTTTGTAAACATTAAGAGATTATTACTCAAATACAGTCACAATTGAATTATGAACAAACAATAATTAAATAAACAAATTATAATTAAATGATGAATAAATAAAATATTTATGATTAATAAGTAAAACAATTAAACATAAATAGGAAAAAAATAAATACAAACAAGCAAATAAAATAGATACAAACAATAAACAGATGTAAAAATTTAAAAATCAAATAATACTTTCAGAAAAATAGGTTACTGATACAAAATTTAGCTGAATGTTTGAAGTTTTCTCTTTTTTTCTTAACTTGTTACTTCTAATATTATTATTTTCCCTAGAACAAAAAATAATTAAAAGAGCATTTGTAAAGCTCCAGACAAACATTCTTTGTATTTTTTCAATATTGTGACCCTCATCACAAGTGCCAACATCAAAAAGAAGCTCATAATCTGCCAAAACATTCAATGTTATATGCATGGCTAAATTTCTTTGATTTAATGAATGAAGAAAAAATGATTTTTTTATCAGCTTGTCAATGACTATATAATTATACAGAACAGAATTTATAGTTTTATCATTAGGATATAATAGAGAACCTCTATTAATATCCTGAAAATAGCTGCTTATTTCTGGTATTTCTTTCACATTATCTCTTACATTTCCAGATATTAAATTTTTGCCACTATTTCATTTAATTTTCTTAAAAACAGCCTTACAGAAATAACTTGCTAAATATACTATTACAAGTAGAACGTCTCTACAATTATTGACATCATCCTCATTAACATCAGTTCTATATTTATGCGTATCTAACTTTTCATCGTCTGTCACTTCATCCCAGTTTGGTTCTTTTAAATGCTTTAAATCAATTTTAATGCATTGCTGATTAAATGGTAAGCTCAATTTAAAACTGATTTCATTCTAATTTTTTTTCACACTCAAACACTTGCTGTATCGAGATATTATACTGATCCCCAGTAAGGTGCCGGTATTGAAAAAACCTTGCCTCAAGATGATCAGTTTGAAATTTGCCTGGTAATATGTATAGCATTTTCAGTTCTTCTATGCAATACTTGGTCAGTTCTAGAAATGCATAGGTTGTATGATGCAAAGCAGTTAAGGTCTCTTTTGTTAATTTGACATTTCTTCCAGAACTGCTATTCCAAGAGTCTAACCAGTCACAGAATACAGAGAACCGTAAATCTTTCTTTATTCATTCTAAGTGAATTGCAGTATTTATTTCTAAGCTGACGACTTCTATATTGCGTTTTAACATTCATTATTGTCCACCACATATAAAATATGTTTATATATTCTGCAAATTCTGCAAAATTAGGCAAATATTTATGTTTTTCTAAGGTCAGTAATCCTTGCATAGTGTATTCATTAAAAATTTGCATAACTAAATTAACATTTTGCCTTTCAAGATTAGTAGGAGAAATCGTCTTTGAGGTTAATTTATAACAATATTTCAAAATTGACTGAGATTCTAAGGTAGAAAATGGGGCATTTTCGATACTATCTAATTCATGGTTTCCATTATGACAAATCTGGGGAACAGCCTGCAATTATTTGCATCTTTTTGACAAAGCCAATTGTTTCTAAGGCATTTTGATATATCGACTGAGTCGAAAAGTAAGAAAAGAGATCGTGACTTTATAACAGGGTGTGGATATACAATGGACAGCTTTGGAGGACTGCAAGAGAAAGATATAGCTTATTTATTTATAGCATTATTATCTGTAATGTTCGATAATACTTGAAAGCCCATCTCCTCTAAATCAATTATTATACGTTTAACTATGTCAAATAACTTCTCAGCTTTAAGACATTTAGTTGGTATAACATGCACATCTTTATATTGCGAGAATACACTGATAATACTGAAAGCAAAAGCCCTTGTTGCAGCTTCACTGATGTTATCAGATAAGCTAAAATTATTACCAGCCTTATAATCTAAATAAGGTTTTAGATGAATTTCATCAATAAGTAAAATAACTGTGATGTCCTTCTGCACTAGTAGATTAAATTTATTTTTAATATTCATAAGAAACTTGTTATCATGTTGCTCAATCAAAGGATTTATATATGTTGATAAGGTTAGTCTTTTAATTGTTGAATAGCTAGGTAAAATTATATTTTTACTGTCACTTAACAATCTGTACCCGTTAGGGGAGCAGTTATATAACAATGAAGAAAATATCATCATTTCTGTTGAATAATCAAGCTTATTTTGTGTCATTAAATTTAGCTTCTGATATATAAATTTGATTGCATTAAAATGTTTGTTTTATTCTTCTTGCACCAATAGTTAAAATGACATTACCAATTTTAATATAAAAATCATATTTTGAGGTTCAGGTTGTTGTTGTTCTGTGTCCATTTTCTTCATGTTTTCTATCAGAATTTCAAGAGTATTTTGATCAGTTACAAGTTTAGGAATCTTATAGTCCCCTACTGAATGCATTTCCACATCTCTACAAAACACATGTACTGCAAAATCAGATTCAATTACAAGAGACAGATTGATCTTTGGATATGGGGATTTGATGATGCTGAATATAATAAGTGTCTCTTGCTGCCTAACAAAACTCCAGTAATTTCTTTCAAGGAAATTTAATTTCTCTTCTAGATCATTAATATTATGGAATTTCTTCTGCATTTTATATGCTATGTCATCATTAATACTTTGATTTAAAGCAGTTTTAAGAGCAGAATTCTCTAGTCGGATTCTCCTGGAATCGGGATACTCTCTAGAAGTATTCAATGAAGATAAATATGATGGACAGTTTGAGAAAATCCTAGGAATAGCACCATCACGAAGATATGTGTTTTTTTTAGTTTAACTGCAATTTTGGCACCTGTTTTTTCGCCAAAATCTGACGATTCTCTCCTTATGTCCTCTAGTCGAAAATGTAGTTCACATACGTAAAAACTCAAAAAGATTTTAAAAACCAAACCTATTTTAAATTCTTGTGAAAATCAATCAGCAAAAATCTACAATAATATGAAGCATTAACAATTTTAGGAAAAGTGGAGAGAATTCAACAAAAGATTATTAGTGACGAAGCTATGTACAAATAAGAGAGTTTTTAACGTTTAATCATTTTTTTTAAATTTAAAATGATAAATAAAAAAAATTCTTATGAATAAAACAATTCTAAAAGTTTTGTTAAATTATTATATATATATTTTTATGCCTATAAAAAGATTTCTTTATAAATTTATATCGGAAATTACTTTAAAGTTTATTTTTATAAAAATTAGAATTCAGTTTTTAAAAACTTTCGCAACTTTTTTTTAATGTGTTTTGTGAATTACAAAGATGTGAATTTAATTTAACCTCAACGTTTCAATTGAGTTTAATAACTTTTTAAAACAACACTTTGTTTTAAAATGTGTTGTGATTTACAGACATGAAATTAATTCAATTAAAGTTCCATTTAGTCACGAGTAAAACAATTCTAAAAATCGTTAAAATTATTAGAATTATTCTTTATGCATATAAAATATTCCTTTAGGAATTCATGAATGAATTTATGTCTAAAATTTCTTTAAAGTTTATTTCTTTCAAAAATGAGGTTTTAGATTTTAAAAGCAACACGTACGAGAATGAATGTCTAAACATTCTCGCTAGACATATGTCTTGTTAACTTTATGTTATAAATTACAAAGACATAGAATTAATTTTATCATTAAATTTTCAATAAAATTTACTTATTTTTTAATACAAAAAAATACTCACTCTGCTGAATTTAGTAGGTGAAAAATGATCTCTTCTGATTGTACGAATCCAAACATCAGATAATTCTTTATCTTTAAGGAAAGAAAATACATGTACTTTAGGGTCGTTTTTATAATTCCATTTGCTATTTAGTACAACGAATCTATAAGGCATTGTTTGTTTTTTTAATTAATTCAATATTCAAAGGATAATATTAATAAATAATTTTAAAATGCCGCCTTAAAAAATCTGATACACAAAACAAACGAGACGCTTCTTGAAAATCGGACTCAATATGATGACGTCACATTTTTCCCTACCCCAATGAAATAGGCGTTCTCTATCGGTGGCCGCGGCATGACCCGCCCTAAATGACCAGCTATACAATATATTGTTAAATTTACAATTAGTAATAAATATTGTAGGGATCCAGCTACCTTACGATCGCCTCGCGGTTTACTTTGAATCTTATCTTTATTATTTTTTGTATAATCCTTTCTTCTTATTTTAATTTATTTAAAATATTCGTTCATATATACAGGGTGGCCCCAAAAACGGGAATTTTTGAAGTGCGTATTGCCAGATATGAGTAAGTGGTAACACTGCGAGCAGTGACCTTGAGCAAGAAAACATTTCGCCATTTACAATTCAAGAAGAAATTCACAGTATCCCAGCTGAGATGTTGCAGCAGTCAATATGGAATCTCAACAGCAGATTTCAAGAATGCATTCGTACAGGAGGACGCCATCTACAGGAGGTAATTTTTTTAAAAATGAAAATTCCATCATTGTTTCTTAAATGACATGTTTTAAGGTTTCAATTACTATGAATAAAATATTTTTCTTCCAATTGGATCGTTAAATAGTTCCCGTTTTTTTGGATAACCCTATACATAGAAGTATTTAATGAATTTGATTCTTAATATGTCATTTTATTTAACTCTTAGTGGGCCATTGTCTCTTAGTGGCATTTTCGCTTTGCATGTGGTGAAATGATTAAACATTTCTCAAGTATTTATGAATTTTATTAGTGCATATGTCGATATCAAAGGTAAAGATTAAAACGTTTAGCTAAAATAATAATTTGGAAATTTACCCTTCCTATTGAGGAGTTAACACTGCATTTCTTGTACACTGAATCTCATATTACTAGTTAGGACATTTAACATCAATAGTTACTGCTGTCTAAAAGATTTTATGAATGGTAAAAACATCTATATGCGCAGTTAATTTGGAAGTTGGTTGGTTCTGCGCAGGTGTCTAACAAACGGTAACGATTTGTATAAATTTATGTCCTGAAATTCAGTTTAAATATAATTTCTTCGATAGAAGATGCTGTATTCTATTCTAATGTGTAATTTATATAGGTGACACTTCAACGTTTAGAGTGTAAGGATGTAGCCAGAACACTGATTCAAATGATAATTTCAGCGCTTAAAAATATAAGAAAGTCAAATTCAGAACAGTTTCAGAATACGTGCGCTACACAAATCGAGGAAGAATGAGTGGTGGCAAATTCTCAGCTGCTCGAAAACACCGCTGAAAACGTCGACTGTCTTTTTTCAACATGAGACTTTCAAAGTTACGCATCAGCCACCGACGAACATTGTGGATATTCGCTGCAAAAATATTTCCAATAAGAGAGGAGATAAATATGCGTTTTTGCCTTCTATCTACACAATTATGAACTGTCGTTGCAATCGACCTCTTAGTCTATGAAGTCACGTGATGTCGAGAGCAATCGAAAAGTCTTCCTTCCTGTTCGATTGGGTCTGTCGCCATATTTAGCTCTGTCTCAAACCGCCTTCCACACTGAGGCTAGAATTCCATTTAGTAAAGGAAATTGTATTCCGTGGAAGTGAACCGCCGATTTCTCTCGACGAACACCAAGCGAAAAGAGCGGCATTTTGACAAGAGCACGGAAAAAGAACAAGAACAATCAAAGTGGAAATTATTAAGGAATAGAAAAAAAAAGAAACAGCAAAAGATTTCGAGTCAGTTTGCTCTCTTCGTGTTAACAAAGTTGGAATCCTTTTCTTTCCTAGCTCCGAAGAAGGGATTGACCATTTCTCCTTCAAATATCTTATTAGTTTTATATTCGATTTCTTTAAAGATCTATTCACCTTCTTCATTTTTCTATATCATTTTGTTCCTCTTTCTCTGTGTGTTTCTCTCTTTCTCTGTGTGTCTCTCTCTTTCTCTCACTGCTTTTTATTTCTCGATTTCTTTCTCTTTTTCTTTCTCTTTCCCTCTTTTTCTTTTACTCTCGCTTGTTTTCTTTCTATTTCGCTTTCTCTCTATTTCTTTCTCTTTCTTTATCTCTCTTTTTCTTCTCATTCTTTCTCTCCCTCCCTCTTTCTTTTTCACTCTCGCACACACATATACGAAATACTTTCTCATTTATTTTTATTTTTATTCTCCAACCGTAGTTTATGTCTACACATGGCCGGATACTGATTATATTACTGATGCGATTTTATCCGACGTTTGTCAACTTTCGCTGTTTAAATTTCTTTTGACACTTGCATTTCATTTTGCCAGTCCATAAGCGTCCATTTCTTTCTTAGTGAACTCATTGAATATTTACATTCGAGATAATCGCCACGCTATCTCTCTTTCCATGGCACATTCTTTATTTCCACCAGTTCAGACCTTCACAACTAGGGTCATTCAGTTCATTACATTCACAGGATCAACTTATCCTCATCCAGGAAATTCTTCTCCCCGGAATCGATCCTCCAAATCTACAAATCAACAATTCGCCCTTGCATGGAGTATTGCTGCCATATATGGCCTGGAGCCCATTCTGTTTGCCTCGGGGTTCTTGATAAGCTCCAGAGGCGAATATGCAATATAATTGGCCCTGATCTGGCATCTCGTCTACAATAACTTTCTCACAGACGCACCGTCGCCTCTCTCTGTCTGTTTTACAAATATTTTCATGGTAATTGCTCCGAGGAGCTGCATTCGCTGGTTCCCAGATTTCATGAGTTCAAGCGCCCGACGTGGCTGGCATCCCGCTCTCACCCTTTCACTGTCAAAACTACTAAATGTAGCCGTCTCTTCTAATCCAATAGCTTCATTTCTCGCACCTCTCACCTGTGGAACTCCCTTCCCTATTCCAGTTTCCCTGGGAGCTATAATCTCCAGCTATTCAAATGTAATGACAATTGACATCTCCAGTTGCCTTGATCTATCCACTAGCCTTCTCCTCATCCCTTCTTCTATCACTCCTATCCGATCTTGCTCCAAATTTTCTATAACCCCTTGTGCCCTAGTGGCTTCCCGCCTTGCTTGGGGTGAAACACTTAAAAAATAAAATCCATAAGCAAAAACCTCATACAGCTTCTTACCCAGAACAGATTTCCAAGAGGATGTTTTCCAGATCACTACAATCTTAACCTCATCAAGTCTTTATTTATCGTAACTATCCTCTCAATTAACCCTTATTTAGTCCTCTTACCTTGAGTGGCTCTTGGGCCTTTTATTGCGTGAACAATATCCCTGAATACCTCAAAAATCAATTATTCCAGCATTTGTCGCCTGCGTTGGTCCAACTCTTCTTATTTCAGTTCTCTTGCCTTTCCCCTTACCACTTCGGAACCGATCCTAGTACTCTGAAAACGACTGATACGACTGACATCTCCATAATTTCACAGCTTGTCAAGTAATGATATTAACAATCCTTTCACTATACTTGGGAATCACATTATGTTTCTGCGTTACCGGGATCATATTTAGTATTTGTTTCTGGTTCAGTCTTGTAGCCAGATTTTAGGTCAATCATTTGCTTAATGAGGCAAATGGGCCCGGAGAACTTGACACGCACTTTGTGAATGGAAGAGAGTCGGAATGAAACGTGTAACCCACCTAACGAGTTTCTGTAAATGGGTGTCAGAATATGGACTGGGATGGACAGGAAATGTGCAGACATATCTTATAGCTGCAATGTATAAGAAGTTTTGGAGAGCCATATTTGATGATGTCCTGAGGGACCATGACACATATTGAAAATAGAAACTTAGCTTCGTCTGGTATACCCAGTGATGATCGAACTTGTGAAATAAACTTGTTAATCTTGATCTATATCTAGGTGACCTGCAATGGAGTTATAATATTTATTAGTGGTATTTTTCTTCAGTGCGTGGTCTTTAGGGGACTTTTTAGGATGAAAATCGTCATTGTATTAATGACCTGCACGACAAGACTGATAGCCACTAATTTAAAACGTGGTAAGAAGCATTTGATGTATTCTTACAAGAGGGTTCCACGGATTTTTTTTTCTTATTTGAAATATATCTTTCCTCGACACCTACACATCCTATGAAGCCTTTCATATATTTCCCCTTTCAGCTTGATGAAAACTTTTCAGCGTTTTTCACAGATTTCTCTGCTTGCGGTCTTCTAGGATATATGGTCTATCACATAATTTTCCGTTCGTCTACCTCAAGTTAAATAAGTCACTAACTTCTAGTTTAAACATCTCTCTTAGATATAATATATATATATATATAATATATATATATATATATATATATATATATATACAGTGTATCAGTGTATCATAAAGTGAGTACACCCCTCACATTTCTTCAAATATTTAAGTATATCTCTTCATGGGACAACACTGACAAAATAACACTTTGACACAATGAAAAGTAGCCTGTCTGAAGCATATATAACAGAGTTAATTTATTTTTCCCTCAAAATAACTTAAAATATAGCCATTAAAAGCTAAATCACTGGCAACAAAAGTGAGTACACCCCTAAGGAAAAGTTGTCAATATTAACATACAACATGTCAACTGTCAATATTTTGTGTGGCCACCATCATTATCCAAAACTGCCTTTACTCTCCTGGGCATGGAGTTTACCAGAGCTTCACAGGTAGTAACTAGACGACGTCGCGGAGCTGGCAGATATTTGAGACTCTGCGCACCTCCACCTTCTGTTTGAGGATGGCCCAAAGATGTTCTATAGGGTTCAAGTCTGCATACATGCTTGGCCAGTCCATCACCTTTACCCTCAGCCTCTTCAGTAAAGCAGTAGTTGTCTTGGATGTGTTTGGGGTCATTGTCATGCTGGAACACTGCTCTGCGACCCAGTTTCTGGAGGGAGGGATCATGCTCTGCTGCCAGTATTTCATAGTACATGTGGAGTTCATGTTTTCCCTCAATGAAATGTAACTCTCCAATACCTGCAGCACTCATGCAGCCCCAGACCATGACATTCCCACCACCATGCTTGACTGTAGGCATGAAATACTTATCTTTGTACTCCTCACCTGGTCGCCGCCACACATGCTTAAGGCCATCAGAACCAAACAAATTAAATTTTGTCTCATCAGACCATAGGACATGGTTCCAGTAATTTAGGGCTTTGTTGACATGTCTTCAGCAAACTGTTTGCGGGCTTTTTTGTGTATTGCCTTCAGAAGAGGCTTCCTCCTGGGGTGACAGCCATGCACACCAATTTGATGTAGTGTGCGGCGTATGGTCTGAACACTAACAGGCTGAATCCCAATCTCTTTAATCTCTGCAGCAATGCTAACAGCACTCTTACGCCGATCTTTCAAAGAAAACATTTGAATGTGACGCTCAGCACGTGCGCTCAGCTTCTTTGGACGACCTACCCGAGGCCTGTTCTGAGTGGACCCTGCTCTTTTAAAATGCTGGATGATCTTAGTCACTGTGCTGACGCTCAGATTCAGGCTGTTGGCAATCTTCTTGTAGCCTTGGCCATCTTTATGTAGTGCAACAATACGTTTTTTAAGATCCTCAGAGAGTTCTTTGTCATGTGGTGCCATGTTGAAACTTTCAGAGACCGGTAAGAGAGAGTGTTAGAGCTGCACTACAAATTTGAATACACCTGCTCCCCATGAACACATGGGCATAGTTACACTAATGAGTCACATGACATTTTGGAGGGAAAATGAAAAGCAGTACTCAATTTAGACATTTGGGGTATAGTTTCTTAGGGGTGTACTCACTTTTTTAGGGTGTAGTTTTTGGGGTGTACTCACTTTTGTTGCCAGGGATTTAGATTTTTAATGGCTATATTTTGAGTTATTTTGAGGGGAAAATAAATTAACCTTGTTATATATGCTGCAGACAGACTACTTTTCATTGTGTCAAAATGTAATTTTTTCAGTGCTGTCTCATGAAGAGATATACTTAAAAATTTGAAGAAATATGAGGGGTGTACTCACTTTTGTGATACACTGTATATATATATATATATATATATATATATATATAGCCAATATACGGGGAATTTCTAAATAATTCAAGCGTTCAAATTGTATGAGAGACACTGCATTAGATACAGATACCGAAGAAAATTCGTGAATTGCAGAACAATACATTCTATTGAAGCAATAAAATAAGATAGAAATTAATAAGGAAAATAGTGAATGCATTGTTGTGAACAAAATGGCGACACAGTATATGAGTTACACGTCAGGGAGGTCAAAGTTAAAGCGAGGCTAAAAGTGTGATATAGAATTTTAAAGAAAGATAGGAATAACAAAAGATAAATTGAACAAGTAGAAAAGCATAGATAGAGAAGAATGTGTTTGAATTCTATATAACCTACAGACTTCCCTAACTTTATTAATACTTCTCACTTTCCTAACAGATAAAAATAGTTTGAAGCAACTGACATGCTTCCGGGGGTCGTTCTGTGATCGCATACGTTCTTAAAAGATATGACATTAAAATTAAAATTAAAATCGAACTATCGAAGATAGTGTCCATGATGTTTTTGTTTTTCTGTGTTGCTACTGATATCACCTGAAAATAAATCCAAAACGAAAGATTTGAATAAAATAAAATTATTGCCTGAAAATGAACTGATCTGTATAAACTTTCTTGGCATACATAAACCTGATGCCACATATTAAAAGAGAAGAGAGAAAGGGAGAAAAGGAGCAGTGTTATATTTTTCCTAATTTTTTTTCCGCTGACATGAAGTTGAATTATGATATTGAATCAATTCATTGGTCTGCTGCTAGGAAATATAGTTCTCTGTATCGGGTTAGATAATCTTTCTTGTCAGAATCTATCTTACCAGGCTCGGCTTAAAAGCTCATATGCTGAATATGAAGAATTGGTGCTACGTCTGCGAAATATTGCATGCTTTAATTTCAGCTCTACTTATGAATAACTGCATTGATCTATCCAGGTAAACTGATTTATGATTGTTGAAAGAAGACATCAAATGTAACTAGTAGTGACTTCTCTTAAAAAATGGAGAACATTTGGCATCGGGCATCAAGTACTTGCAGAAAAAAGGATTTTGCCTCCAAGGGAATTCATACTGAAATAGTCACTAGATTAATGGTTGGTGATCTAGTTTTATTCACAATACAAATGTGGGCAGCTGGATTCAGGAGGAGACTACATAGTCTTGAAATTGACCCAAGGTCAGGAACCCTGCAACAGCAACCACGTTGGACAAAACATTGATCGTGTTCACTACAAGGTAAGGGATTCCATACAACTGACTATACATCAAATAAACACAGATATTACTACATTATTCACAATGCGCTTGGCATGTCAAATATTTCTACTCGGTGGGCGCAACGTCTTCGGACACGTGATCAAAAGCACACCAAGCTGATCGCATCATGGGGAACTTTGACTAATCCCATCCCTAACCGTAAGACCTAACTCTAAACTTAACCCTATGTATTGTATTATTTATATTGTTTTTTAACTTGTCCCCTTTTCTACACTAAACCATAACGCAACACCTAACCCTATACTTAGCCCATAAATATGCTAGAAACGAAATAAGAGTTTATTGTATTATTTAATTTTTTTTCAATTTGTCCACTTTTAATTTTTTTTTAAATTTATTGTATTATTTAATTTGTTCTTTTAATGTGTTATTGCTATTCTACACGGAAAAAAGTTTCTCTTTTATTATTTAATTAATTTAATTACACTTACCAAAAAGAAAATTACATTTCTTTACGAAAGTGCGTAGTGATTTTCTGCACCGAAATCTGTAAAAGAAGTAAATAGGCCAAAATGTATGCTTACGCCGCCGGATGTACCCCACTCTGTTCTAGTGAACATTATGACAGTAATGGCGGACAAATGACCAACAAGAAGTCCGATTCTTTTTTGTCGATAACTCAGAAAAACCGTAGGTTTCTTCATAATTTAATTGTTAATTCGAGTTCAGCATGCACATTTACACGCAATTATGACGATTTGGGAAATTTTAAAGAGATATTTAGCCGTTATCATTGCGTCATATTGTCTTTATTGTCTTACCTGGTGGTAAAATTATTAAAATAATATTAGCGTAGTGTTTGATTCAAGTCTTTTGTCATTGGCTTTTGCGCATAAACATATTTCTCAGCGCGTAAAAATCAATGGGTAAATCGAGTTCAGTATTTTTCTTGGGCTCAAATCACACTCATTTTAAGGCATGAATCCAACTCTCTGTTTGCGGTCTCCTATATTACCAGATACCATTACAATATCGGTACCTAGGCAAATTTATCTCTCAAAACTCTACCCACTAGTAACTCTGGCGTGCGAAATTGATCGGACTGTCTCGAGATTTAAATTTACAAACATTTATATTTGACTAAATACAATATACAATATTTTGCTCGCTTTTATTCCAGACCCCGTGTTTATTTCATTTTCTATTTTTACAATCCTCTCTGTTTATTCCAAATTTGTTTACCTAGTTTTCGTAATTAAAAGGAATATTTTTTAAGGAACACTGTTATTCCAACCTACCTTTCTATTCCGGGCTTATTAACAGACGGAAAGAGAAAGAAGCGAAAAGCTTAGATGAAAATGTATTAAAAATTCCAATATTAACACAACGTAGGTTTCACCAGAGTTTGAACTCTGTTCGCTCGATTTTGATTTTTGTTGCATCTTCTTCCCGCGGTCAATATTGTAAAATACATTATAACATTCTTGAAGCTTTTGCACAGAATTTTCTACATGTGCTACTAAAAAAAATAAAATGGAAAAGGCAATGACTTGCATGTTAAAATATAATGAATTCCATCGTTATTTTAGATGAAGGTGCAATTGTGAATTATTCTAAAGGAATAAAATTTCAGGGATATTTTCCAGGTTGATTTAGTTTTATTTCTTCCTAGTTTCTGGGATATTTATTTTTAATATGACCGCCCATCTTGCAGATTGCTTTAAAGGAAAAAGGAAACATTTCCAATAGACAGACTATGGATTGCATCCCTATTTCATGTTCAGCGCACCTTGCAAATAACTCGCTTCCTGTCATTATGTTTTAATGAGCAATCTGAAAGGAAAAAGGCTTCCAAGAACGATTCTCCTTTTAATATGAGATTCTGAAAATTCATCTTTCGACACTAATCTCATTTACCCGGTGTTTAAATTAACGTACAAACGTTAGAGAATAATTTTAGCCGTTTTCAGCTGAAAATAGGAGCTATTTGCAAATCAAGAGAACGGATTCTCCAACACCTGTCAATTTTCCGTGGAAAGTAATTAAAATGTAATTCGTTTTGGATGTTGTGTTTATTTGAGTTATGCGTTTCTAGCATTTTCGTCTATTATTTGGCATCATACAGAATTATATAAAATAAAGATTATTATTATTTTTTTTAAGTATAGTGAGATCAGAATCTTTAGTAAATATCAAAAATAGACATCGTCCTTGGTTACTGAAGGCTAATTGTTTAGCATTGGACCACATTTTCACTTGCTCTTTCGTTTCTATTATACTGAGTGTTCCATGATCAGTCCGACGTTGATTAATCTGGTATTTGCTGTTCGCTAAGGAATTATGTCTCCGTTACAATGAGATGATACTAAATGTAATAGAACACATAACATGATTTATTAACAGTGGACTTAACTTTAGCAACATAGCAGACGACAATGTGCTATGGGTAAGTTTTGAAGGAAAACTGAAAGAAAATTAGACTGACCATTATTTGTAGACAGAACGCATGTTCATGATGAAAACGAGGATGACCTAAGATGTGAAATACGCAGTACCGTTTAAATATACGACGAAATGTCTTTAGAAAATGCTTATTTTAAGAGAGCTTAATATTTTCCTATTTTCAGATTTCATGTCTGTAATATAGTAACAATATTATAAACTTTACTAATTCAACATTAACGATGAAAAATGTTTTTCTTTTAATTGTGATGGATGGCTACAAGCGAGAAGCGAGATGGAGTGTGGTTATTTTCTTACTACAGTGACTAATTTTCCGTAATAATATTTAAAGTTCTCCCCTGAATTTTAGTTTTTTTTCTACAAGTGTACAAAAGAAGGTTGACAAACTCTCTGTCAATATGATAGTAAAATTTGGACGATTTCGTCACAAATAACAAAAATGACTTGAGTTAAATGTATCATTATTCTATCAGTAAATGCTTAAAATACCATGGAAGGAAAATACATTTATACTATAGCTCACCCCATAAAAGAACCAAGAGACACTCAAGTTAGAGACTTATTGAATGAGCGTGTTTTAAGTGCGTAGATGTAGGAATTCAGAAGTACAAATTAGAATTATATATAGGATAAGTAACAGTTGATCCCTGACTTGAAGATATTAAGATTGTAATGATGTTATATACCGTACCTATGTTAATGGTTATGTCTTAATCCTCATAAATACGCTGAACACTATTGTAAGTAAGGATAATATGCTGTCTAAGTAGTCCACTACTAGAATTGGTTTGCCTGCGTCACGCCGTGGGCGAGTATTGTATTATGTTGATATTATAAAGATTACCATTTCATTTGCAACCCTCGTTTGCGTTATTCAACATTTTCTATGTTACAAAAAATGAACGGAAGCATTCTATCGTGAGTCTGTTCCACAAAGTAACAGTTCTGGCGCAAAAGCTGTCTACATATAACTTTTTCCTTACCAATGGAATACAAAAGAAATGAGGATAAGTTGACGTTATCTACGAGATACTACGGTCGTAGTTGTGAAGTTCTGAAACAGACGAAATAAGGAATGGAGTTCGTGTGAATATTTGCTATAATAATAGGCACTGAGTAACGAGAAGCTATATTGAATTCAGAAGAATGTAGATACATCTAATATAATTGATACCAATTAAAATATATGCTCTCTTTTAGAATTTAAGTTATACAAGGCACATTAAAATCAAAGAAAAAAACAAATAATTCAGGAATAATAGCTATAGGAAAAAGTTTTTTATGTTTTTTTCTGATTTGTTTTCGACTTTGGTGCTTAGAATTTACGATGTTTTGGTTCAGTACTAGATTGGCGGCTTGGTCTCATCATTTTACAGGAGGAATTAGTAGAAGTAACGTAAGTTCTATGCTAACAGTTTTTTTTTTCTGTTACACTTACAGCTTGGGGAAATCTCTTACGACTTCTCGCCTGCCTGTTAACTTTTAATTTCACACACACACATATATATATATATATATATATATATATATATATATATATATATATATATATATATAAATGCAAAGCAAAATGACATCTTCTGCTTTCTTAATTCTTATACGTTTGTTGTTCTTTCGCCTTAAAAATGTATTCTTTTTTCATATTCTTTCATACTCTGTAAGCACATTCAGCCTTGTGGCTTTACTACATTAAATCGTTTCAAGCAAAAAAAAAAAAACCCAAAAAACACCAAATACAAAAACGTGTCTTAAAGTTTAAAGTATTTCTAAGGGTAAGAATGCGGGAAGGCCTGTTGTTTTCACACTTGTCCTGAAAGAATTACATCTTGAGGGGGAAAAAAGACGGAATCTTGGATCAGTTGGACGCTTCTCCTGCATCTCCGAAGGATTCCTACTGAGCTGAAATTTCGCCATAGCTACATTGATACGACTTTGTTAAATGTACGTTTGGGAAATGAAGGAAAATGATGTCGCCTTGGTTCACGCACACACATATTCATATGCGTGTGCACACATACACACACACACACATATATATATATATATATATATATATATATATATATAATTTAAAGGTTCTGGAGGCACTTTCCATCGGGTCCCATAAGCCTTCTTTGTGTAAACAACGTGAGTGTTTGTTGGGGCTCGCTGTCATTTGTCTCTAGTTCCTTTTCTATTTATTTTTATATATCTTTTATTTTATTTTTTTCTCCTCCCACAACTTCCTTTTATTGTACATTTTTCTGTGTTATATATATATATATATATATATATATATATATATATATATATATATAGATAGATAGATAGATAGATAGATAGATAGATAATATTAGTGGTAAATATACACATACATATGCAAAATATATAAAATATATACACGGAATTGCATACACATACATGTATATTTTTGAATAAGAAATTCTAGAGGATAGAATCCAGGTAGAACTCAATGTCAGGACAGAGTAAGGATATAATAAAAAGGCTTAAAACTAATATACCATGGTCATAATTTATTGGAATCAAATACTATCCAATTCATCAGACCTACAAATTCAAAAAGAACACAGAAAAACAACTCCGGAAATAAGAAACAAATTAGAGTGAAAAAGAACGAATATTTAGAAAAAGGGGTAACAGACGAGAAAGGTATGATTAAAACTTGAGAGGAGTTTTATAGAGGTGAGTGGAAGGGGAAATATGAATGTTTATATCTGTGTATGTGTGGGATATATATATATTTTCAAAGTTTGGTTATAATGTGGCTGTTTTATATATTTTTTTTTTTTTTTTTTCTTCATATTTCTGCAACATGTGTTTACAGTCTCGTGAAATTCTTCAGACAAATAAAAAGGAATACGTTTTTAAAAGTAATAATTTTTCTTATTTTTATTTAATGTGTCATTGTTCGTTTTTTCTATTTGTTAGTGAGCCATGAACTCCTTTTTGGACTGTTGGTAAAAAGTGAATTTATCTGGAATGACAACAATTATAGAATGATTTACAACTTTGCTAACCTGCATAATATTCCCTCGCCATATATACATACTGTTATGCAGTGAATATGTATATGATACAGATACATACACACTCACACACGCTTTCCTACAAATTCAGAAAAAAATAAAAAAACTCCATAGACAAATTTAGTTTCCATCATTGAACATGTAACATATGCAAGAGTACACAGGGAGGAACTTCAATGATCAACATATGGAAACGAAGCATGCACACTTAAGACCAGTGATATAAAATGGCTATGTATAAAAAAAAAAACATATATATATATATATATATATATATATATATATATATATATATATAAAAAGACACTTTTCTACACGAATACAGGTCTTATCCCCGTGTCTTGATTGCATTAAGAGAAAATGTCCTTTTTTCCGAACAGACAATTCCTGTCTTTCAGTGCCATTTAGAGGCAAAAAAAAAGGCAGGAATGTGATTCTACGAACAAGACTTGTGGAATAAGAGAGAGAGAAAAAGAGTTGAAAGGGAGAGAGAGAGGAGAGATTGCAAATTAAATAGAGAAGGAAAAGAGAATCAGACAGACAAAAAACATTTGACATTATATATAGATAGACAGATAGATAGATAGATAGATAGATATATATATGAACAGACTAGTAGAGAGCTATTATAAATGCTAGCTAGATAGATAGATAGATAGATAGATAGTAGATGAATATAGAAAAATTTATAGATAGATAGATATATAAGATAGAAATATATATGAACATGGAGATGTTTTGCATACAGATAGATATATATTTTAGATACAATAGAAATATTGTTATCA
>CAHIKZ030004157.1:412500-417500 GCA_903632075.3 Acanthosepion pharaonis
CGTTATAATAGCTATTCAGATCGTTAAAATACGGGTAAAATTAAAAAAAAAAGAATTTATTCTAACCAATAATTATTAAATACCTACATAGTGTTATTCGTGTTTGTGTATGTGTGTATATATTTATTTGTGTGTACCTTTAGCCATTATCAAGGATGATTCGATTATCAGCTTAGTAGCAACACACCAACTAAGTAAAAATTACAAAGAACGAACATTATCTATGAGTTCAAATGCCTTTTAAGGAACTGCGTTCCTCACCAAACCGGACTAATAAATAATTACATCGGCTACACAACCACATGTTTATCCAGACGTCTTACGTTACACCTATCTGATCACAGCTCCATCAGAACACATTTAAACACACACTCAGATTTACCCGACACATTAGGAACATACTAGTAGAAAACACAAATATATTAACTGCATCCACTCGCAAAAAAGACTAAGAATAATGGAAGCTTTAATAATAAAAAGAAAAGCCAACTCTTAACAATATTAACTACGAACAAAGCCACAATGTGCTAACCGTATTCGGAATTAAAAAACATCACTACCACACACTGAACATACACAGAACGCACACACTCTACGAAGCTGATAATCGAATCATCCTTGATAATGGCTAAAGGTATAGCCGAAAGAGCTCGGAAATATAAAACATTCAGGCAAAGTTCTTATACCCTTTGTCCAGAAAAAAAGCTCTTGTCAGAACACAAGAAAAATTAAATAAAAGCTCAACCGTAGTACCTTGTCTGTCGTTTTTAATGAAACATGCATATATATATATATATTTGCATATAAAAAGTAAGAAGGTAAAAAGGAGGAGAAGAAGAGAAGAGGTTAATAAATATTGATGTATATGTGTATGTATATGTATTTGTGTGTATATATATATATATATATATATATGTATATATATTTCTGTATATATATGTGTGTGTATATCTATGTATATGTATATATGTCTCCTGTTATATACTGTGTATCTAAATTTATATTTACGTATATTTCTGTTTATGAATGTGTTTATATGTATGTTAGGATACATGTATATTGGTGTGTTTATGTATATGGATGTATATTTACGTATGAATTTGTATGTAAGATTATATAGGTATTATTTGAATGTCGTTGTATTTCTGTGTTTGTACGTATATACGTGTACTTGTTATTATAGATAGTTATTTTTATGTATATATTGATATGTATATATATATTTATGTATATATTTATTTTTCTGTTTGTATGAATGTGTTTATATATGTATGTTAGGGTACATGTATATTGGTGAGTGTATGTATGTGGATGTATGTTTATGTATGTATATGCATGTATGTTTACATATGTATTTATTTGAATGTCGTTGTATTTATGGGTATGTACGTATATGCGTGTACTTGTTATTATAGTTAGGTATATTTATGTATATATTTATATGTATACATACATATGTGTATATATGTATGTTTGTAAATGTATATGTGTGTGTTGACACCTATTATATATGAGATCGTTGGTGTGTATGTGTCTGTATGGAAACTTTGGTTTGTTATTACTGCCACATGAGTTAGTCTGTGTGTGTGTATATATGTTCATGTTTATGTATTGGTGTGTGTATATATCTATATTTATGTGAGTATGTGTGCATAAATGTGTGTATATATTTGTGTATATATGTATGTATATGTATGTATACGTATTATCATAAATGTGTATATATATATGTTTATGTTTATGTATTTCTGTGTATGTATTTCTATGTATATATATATATATATATATATATATATATGTGTGTGTGTGTGTTTATATATGAATGTAGGTATATGTATATACATGTATGTATATGTTTATGTATTTATATGTATGTATTTCTGTGTATATATACAAAAAACAAATATAGAGGTTAATGATTTAAATGGCGAGAATACATCTTCGCAAACAATATAAATAAGATACATCAACCCCGAACCTGTATATGAATGATATGATCCCTGTTTATAAATTCCAGTTGCATAAGGTCTTTTTATTTTTTAATATTTGTTTTTTGTATGAATGATTCATGAATTTATAAATTATATTTGCACCTTTTAATTGAAATTAAAATAACTGATCTAACGTGCAACTCTCGGATAATAAGTGTGACATTACTGTAATTGTTGAACAATATAGTTCATGCCATATTCACGGAAAATCTACCAGTAAAAAAGAATTCTCTCATTGCTATATTTGTACAAAAACGCACAACCTTAAAATTTAAATTCAAACTCAGCGTTGCGACTGCACGTTCCAAAACAATAACACATTTCTCATGGCATTTTTTTTTATTACATCTCTATTTTCGTTGTCCTCTTATTATTGAGAAGTGAAAACAAGAACAAAATCTACTTCCATACCTGATGATGTCTGTAGGAACAGACGAAAGCTTGCAAAAAATTAAAAAAAGACCTTATGCAACTGGAATTTATAAACAGGGATCATATCATTCATATACAGGTTCGGGGTTGATGTATCTTATTTATATTGTTTGCGAAGATGTATTCTCACCATTTAAATCATTAACCTCTATATTTGTTTTTTGCATGAATGATTCATGAATTTATAAATTATATTTGCACCTTTCAATTGAATATATATATATATATATATATATATATATATATATATATATATTTATGTATGTATATGTGTGTTGGTTTGTGTTTGCTGTCACGTGTATATATGTATATATGTGTATGTATGTATGTATGAGTATACACTTATTTCTGTAGGTATTTCTTTTTAACTTATTTTTCTTCAACTAATATATAATAAAACTATTATCAACTTATATGATTAAAATATAAGTTTTTATTAATATTTGTGGATTTGGAATTTTCGTTTTTTAATATATTAAATAATATTATTTTTAACCATATTTATATATTTATATTTGCTCGCTTAAGTTATATTTCAATAAGTGGCTAGCATTTATTTAATGACACTTTCAGTCTTAAATATTTATTGGTTGTGGTATCTGATTGTCTAGCTCAATGTCGGTGGATGTGTGTACATGTATTTATCGGTGTCTATGTGTATGGAAAGTGCATTCACTTTTAATTGTGCATGTATGTATGTGTTTGTTTCCCTTTTTTTCTTCCTTTTTTTTCATAAAGGGCCGTAGAAATGTTCTCCGTCTCGTCTATATTTTTGTGTGTATATATATCTAAATATGTCTGGATGCTTACGTATTATAATCTGATATAGTTTGTGTTGTTTTACGCGTGAGTTTACGACCCCATTCGAACACTTGGTTTTAAAATGTATACATATATATTGTCAGAGGACCGGATGGAGTAACGTCTATTCTAACGTAATTTCAACAAAGAAATAAACTGAATAACATATGTATTTCCCGTTTTCTTCTCGGTAATTTTATAATTTTAAACTTAATAGTGATTAAATTTGGATTTTAAAATTGGCAGTTTTTAATTTTAATATCAAATTCTATCATATATGTAATAATTATTGGTTAGAATAAATTCTTTTTTTAAATTTTAACGATCTGAATAACTATTATAACATGACTTCGTTGTCAGGCTTTTTGAATTTTCCTATACTTGTATTTTGATTGGTCATTCTAGCTTTTGGAACAAAGTTTTCCCCTTGTGAAGGATCGTTAACTAATTTGAAACTTTTAAAACCATTTGTTTTGCATTCAACATCATCACTTGATAAGACACCGGGAGTGTTGAAACAAAATGGCTATATTTGTAGTGATTTTTTAACATGTTTATGTTATAAATTTTTTACATAAATAATTATATCTGTTCTACTTTGTATTGAGCACTCTTTTAAGAATATTAATTGTTGGTTATTGGAATTCATTCCGTATACACCAATTATATACTTCATCCTTACCCTAACAAGACTTAACCTCTTTTTCGAACGTATCTCATAATTGATACAATTATAGTTAATAAATACCGCCCCAACTAAATGATTGGATTTCCCTGTATCCTTGAAAACAAAAAATTATGAATTGTATGTTCTTTCAAAACTCAGTAAATTTAAAAATAACTTATTCCAAAATTCGATTGAAGATGTATGCATTGTTTGCATGCGTGTGTAGAAAGAGCGGAGGAAAATTTTAACATTTGGTACAATTCACACGCACACAAGTATATATATATATATATATATATATATATATATATATATATATATATTTTGTTAAAGATAAGTGAATAATTACCGCGATTAATCATTTTCTTTCATTTTTCTTGTGTTCGTACTTGTTCAAATAAGTAACTTTTCTGATCAAACCAAAGTCAGAAATCATTTCATCGGTCACAATACTATATACCTATCCAGGCGACTTACGTTACTACTAGACGACCATATCTACATTAAAAAATCTCACAAATACTAACCAGATTCCATCCGAAACCTACTAGTAGAATATACAAACAGATAAAAAACATACATATCTAAAAAAAAGATTAAAAAAAAAATGGAAGTCCTAATATTATTAAGACTTCCAAAACAGAAAAAAGCCAACACTCAATAGTTTTAGCAATTAACACTGCCAGAACAACTTGACCGTATTTTTGACCAAATCTCCCCCCCTCTCTCTCTATATATATATATATATATATATATATATATATATATATATGGGGGTGAGTGTGTGTATTTGAGTGTTTGTATCTATAAATATATATACGTATTTGTCTATATACATAACGTTTATACATGTCTATATAATATATATACACACATATATATATATATATATATATATATATATATATATATATATATATATAAATATATATATATATATTTTATAGATGGATTGACGTTTTCTATATATACAAAATATATACATACACACACACACACACGCAGGCACACACACACACGCACACATATATATATATATATATATATATATATATATATATATATATATATATATATAAATATGTTGTTAGTGGTTCCAACGAGAAAAA